>WTSP01006156.1:3283-14892 GCA_025331215.1 Actenoides lindsayi
TGAGAGAACAGGAACCTTGATTTGAACTTGAGGCCACTTAAAATGGTAAAGTTTTTGCTTTTTTTTTTTTTTTTTTTTTTAATAAAGGAAATGTAACATACATGAGGAAACCTTGAATCACCAGGACTTGATTAAAGACTTGCTCCACTTCAACTTGTACTGAGACACTTTACTGTGTCATGACCTGCCTGTAGGTTCGTATAAAGAGCAGGAGTCTGCTACTGTTATTGGAAAACAAAGATGCTACACTGCCTGAAAAGGTAAAATGAGGAGTCCAGTGAAAGGATTAGGCTTGTTTGGTTGATTCAAACTGGTAAGTGAAATACTGCCACAGTAGGTACGGTTATTTAAACTATATTTGAAGGGGGAGGAGCATAATAACCATCTTTCCTGTGACAAAATGTGGGATGACACATCAAGGTTAGAGGGATGGGGTACTAGCAAGGCCCCTCAGCCTGTTGGTCTGAGATGTACTGGCTACACTCCAGCACACTTGAAGACTTATAGAGATGAGTCAGAGGCTTCTGAGGTAATAGGGGATAACAGGGAAACAACAGTGAAATACCTCAAAGGAATTAAGAAATCCCTCTAAGAAGGTGGCAGGGCTGACAGCCCAACTGAAGTGCCTCTACACCAATGCACACTACATGGGCAACAAACAGGAGGAGCAGGAAGTCACTGTACTGCTAGAAAGGTATGACCTAGTTGCCATTACTGAAACTTGGTGGGACTCCATGACTGGAGTGCATCTATCGATTGCTACAAAAGGGACAGGTGAGGAGGCAGGGATGGAGGCGTTACCCTCTACATCAAGAAATCAATAGAATATGAAGACCTGTCCCTGAAGAATAGCCACAAACAAGTTGTAAGGTTATGGGTAAGAATCAGAGACTGAGTCAGTAAAGGGAACCTTGTGGTTGGTGTCTACTGCAGGCCACTCAATCCAGGGGAACCTATTGCCAAAGCTTTCTTACTCCAGCTACAGGAGGCATTGTGCTTGCACGCCCTTGTCCTGCTGGGGGATGTCAACCACCCCAACATCTGCTGGAAAAGTAGCACCATGAGCCGTAGGCAATCCAGGTGACTCCTGGAATGCATGGTGGATAACTTATTAAGCTCTAACAGAGAGGGTGTGATACTGGACTTGATGAATACCAATGGGGTGAGCTAATTGGTGACATCAAGATTGGATGCAACCTGGGCTGCAGTGATCATGCACTAGTGGGGTTCACTGTCCTGAGGGATATGAGTCATGTGAGGAGTAAAGTCAGGACCATGAATTTTAGGAAATCAGACTTCCAGTTCTTCAAGGAGTTAGTCAATAGAACTCCCTGAGAAACAGCCCTCAGGGACAAGGAAGCAGAAGAGAGCTGACAGATCTTTAAGGATGCTTTCTATAGGACACAAGAACTCTCTATGCTCACGTGTAAGAAATTAGGCAAGAGACCTTCATGGCTGAGTAGAGACCTGATGGTCAAACTAAAGGTCAAGAAGGAGATGCACATGAATTGGAATCAGAGACAGGGATCCTGGGAATAGTATACAGATGCTGCCCAATTGTGTAGGGATGGGGTCAGAAAGGCCAAAGTGAGACTGGAGCTGAACTTGGCAAGGGATGTAAAGATAACAAGAAGGGCTTCTACAGGTATGCCAACCAGAAAAGGAATGTTAAAGAAAATGTACCCTTACAATGAGCAAGACTGGCAAGCTGGTAAAGCAGATGAGGAGAAGACTGAGGTACTCAACAATATTTTTGCCTCAGTCTTCATTGGCAACCTCTCTTCTCACACCTCCTGAGTTGAAGGACCACAAGATGGAGACCAAGGGGACAAAGTTGCTTCACCTGTAAGAGAAGATTAGGTTTGTGAGCACCTGAGGAACCTGAACACACATAAGTCTATGGGACCTGACAAGTTGCATCCCAGAGTCCTGAGGGAATTGGCTGATGTAGTTGCCAAGACACTCTATTATATCTGAAAAGTCCAAGCAGTCAGGTGAAGTCCCTGGTGACTGGAAAGCAGGAAACATTACACCCATTTTTAGAAAGGGTAGAAAGGGAGACCCTGGGAACTACTGACCTTTCATCCTCACCTGTGTGCCTGGAAAGATCATGGAACAGATCCTCCTAGAAGCTCTGCTAAGGCACATGGAGGACAGGGAGGTGATTTGAGACAGCCACCATGGCTTCACCAAGGGCAAGTCCTGCCTGACCAACCTAGTGGCTTTCTGTGATGGAGTGACTACATCACTGGACAAGGGAAGAGATATGGATGTTGTCTATCTGTACTTCTGTAAGGCCTTTGACATGGTCTCCCACAACATCCTTCTCTAAATTAGAGAGATATGGATTTGATGTGTGGACTGTTTGGTGGATGAGGCATTGTTTGGACAGTCGCATATTAGCGGGTAGTGCTCAATGGCTCAATGTCCAGATGGAGACTGGTGACAAGTGATGTCCCTCAGGGATCTGTACTGGGATGAGTGCTGTTTAATATCTTCATCAATGACATAGACAGTTGGATTCAGAGCACCTTTAGCAAGTTTGCAGATGACACCAAGCCATGTGGTGCAGTTGACACATGTGAGGGACAAGGTGCCATCCAGAGGGACCTGGACAAGCTCAAGAAGTGGGTCTTTATGAGGTTCAACAAGGCCAAGTGCAAGGTCCTGCACATGGATCAAGGCAACCCCTGGTATCAATCCAGACTGAGTGATGAAGTGATTCAGAGCAGCCCTGTAGAGAATGAATTAGGAGTACTGGTGGAGGAAAAGCTGGATGTGAGCTGGAAGCATACATGCAGCCCAGAAAGCCAACTTTATCCTGAAGATAAGAAGTGTGACCCACAGGTTGAGTGAGATGATTCTGTCCCTCTGCTCCACTTTAGTGAGACCCTACCTGGAGTACTGCATCCAATTCTGGAGTCCTCAGTACAAGAAAGACATGAACTTGTTAGAACAGTTCCAGAGGAGGCCACAAAAATTATCAGAGACCTCTGCTGTGACGACAGGATGAAAGAGTTGGGGTTGTTCAGCCTGGAGAAGAGAAGGCTCCAGGGAGACCTTCTTGTGGCCTTTCAGTACTTAAAGGGGGCTTATAAGAAGGCTGTGGTCAGTCTTTCTAGGAGGGCATGTTATGTCAGGACCGGGGTTAATGGTTTTAAACTAAAAGAGGGGAGATTTAGACTAGAGAGAAGAAAGAAAATTTTTATAATGAGGATGGGGAAACACAGGACAAAGTTGCCCAGAGAGGTGGTAGAAGCCCCATCTCTAGAAACATTCCAGGTGAAATTGAACAGGGCTCTGAGCAACCTGATCTAAATTGAAGATGTCCTTGCTCAATGCAGGGGGATTTTACTAGTTGACCTTTAAAGGTCCCTTCCAACCTCAAACATCCTATGATTAAAATTACAGTCATGGCCCTGAATTGGTTGCCACAAAAGCAATATTCTTATGCTACAGAAAAGGATATTTTCTTTTCCTTCCTCCACCCATTAAGGTCTGAATTTAGAAGTCCTTGTCACCTGTTCCAGTTACCCACCTTTGGTCTCATATCTATTCTCCCTGGCTCTGAATTTCTAGCCACCTGGAATTTCTTTGGCAGTACGCCACTCCCCTGCTTTTACCTACATACCACTAGTTACAAAAATCCTTTTCAGGTGTTGATTAAGCTTCCTCATGTGAATGAGGAGTGAACTTCCTCTCATCTGCAATTTTGCATTGTTTTAAGTCCTAACCCAAGGCTGAGTTTTCTTTGTTTCATCCACCAGGAGAGAAAAAAACTTAGCTAAGAAATAGGAGGAACAAGTGTTTAAATGCCACATGGTCTGTGGAGTTGCATTTTTTTGTGTAAGTGGATATCTAGGACATTTCTCTTAAATAACAGCGTTCTAACCTGGGGTACCAGATATACCACTGGTGTAAATCAGCATAGCTCCCAAAGGACATGTGTTGATTTTACACCCACTGGACATGTGGCTCAGCCAGCCTGTGATTTTTAGCACTTAGTTTTCTTCATGAACAGAAAATAACATTATCATTTGCCTGTGATAAGGACATCTTTAATCAGGAACTGGGATCTACTGTACCAAGTGCCAAAAAGACAGCCCTTAATTTAGAAGCATCTTGGTGTAACACAGAATTACTCCATGAATACAGGAATAAAACAAAGTGATAATGAAAGAATGTTAAAATGTTAAATTTTATGTGGACATGACTTGTTTAGGGATTTAAACATGAAAGAAAATAATTCTGCTTTCTTGTATATGTATTTAGTTGTAAATGTTATCAGGGAGCCAGATTCTGATCTCATTTCCATCAGCAGAGATGAAGAGCATGTCAATAGAGGTGTGCTATCATAAAACTAAGATGTGCATCCTGACTATTATTCTTGAACAGATGTAGAAAAGGAGAGTTATTGGTTTGATATCCCAAGTTTAAATGATTTCTAAGAACCTCCTGTGGAAAGAAAATGAATTTGAAAAGATAATGTAAAGGAAAATTCATTTACATCTTTTGTGCAGAAAGAACCTGTTGAATGACATTTAAAAGAGGATTAAAGCTGATTTCTTACAAGCAGTAGAATAATCAGATTTCTAAGCTAAAGTGGAATTAAGGTCCTTCAATTCATCTGCAAAGCTGACTGAAGTCGAATCTTCACTTGGTAATTTACATGTCATTTACAGGGGCATTCATTGTGCTTTTAGTACTGTAAATATGATCTGAACAGCTTTTGATCTTTTGCAGCATTTGCAGGAGCATATTATTGTTTCTGAGAAAAAAAGGAAGAGTTTTATACAAAAAAATCTGTAACGCTTTTTTACAATGTCAAAACAAATGTGTCAACCAAATGGTAATATCTGCGCTAGTTTCATTTATCTGCACACGGTGCTTGTGAGGTTTAATGATTGTTTGTCACAAAAATACATTTTAAGAGAAGCAAGCAGATTGCTGAGTAGCAAACATGTTTTATGGAATATGTAACATTGTAAACACATTTTTGTTTCAATAGGATTTACAGAGGATTGCAAAATGAATGTGTTCATACAAAATGAGAAGTAGACAAAGCTTATATTTTCTTAGCTAAGTTATTTGTGTTCATTTGTTTTTGCTAGAAGGATTCATTTGTTAACATTAAAACTCACACCTTCATACCATGGCAGGGGTTAGGACTAGATGATCTTTAAGATCCCTTCCAGACCATTCTATGATTTTACACTTTTTTTGTAGTGTACTAGTCTGACCTTTGAACCAGGACTAATTTTTCTGACATGCATTTGACCACAGCTCCCATAGAAAGAAAACCCTCCCACGTTTCCCACAGCTGCAAACCTTGTTTATCTTGTCAATTCTCTCTTGAAGGATCAGATCTTCAGCTGTGCCAAAGCCCAGGGAAGTCAATGAAAAAATTCCCAAAGGCTTTGAATCAGACTCTGGCAGCAAAGTACCAGGAACTTCAACAGAATGACACCAATTTACTCCAGTTGAGGATTTGATCTGGTGTTTAATATTGCACTCATCACCATCTTGTCTGATATTCATTCTCAACGCTTCTTGGAGGCACAAAAAAGAGATGTTCTGAAATGAGAGTTTTGGCTGGTGGTAGGGTAGAAGAAGGTCATTTTTATTTAGAAAGATAATGGCTCAGTCAAATAATTTATTAAATAAAATATCGGGAAGGTGTGGATGTGCTTATGAGATGATGATGTCATAGAACAAATCTGTCTGAATAGCACTGTTGGTATGGCTTATAGAGAGAATAGTGATAACATTTATCATGTTATTGACAACTGATTTATTCTGAGATCAATCAAATTAATACCTAGACACCGCTATATTTTTGTCAACACATTATTTGCCTCTTCTTGTTGACAAAGGTTCAAGGGTCCCTTCAAGAGCGTGACGCAATAGCCACAAGAAGATGCACCAGTTGGTTGTCAATCAGGTAACACAGAGAGCTTTAATGTTATGACTATGAATCCATCTCATGACACAAAAGCCAATTAAAAGACTGTAATCTAGTATTAATTATCCTTAAATAGCTATCTAGATTCCAGTCAATGGAAATGGACAGACACATCCAGAAGGTTTTTACCCTGTTCACTTTGAGCATTAATTTTAAGGTCTGATGAATCACATTTTGGAGTTTCTGCATCTTTCCACTGATGATAGAGAGACTAATGAGCATACTGTATCAATTCTTTTCTTCAGGGGGCTGAAATTAGGCAGGTTGAATCCCAACAATACTGATTTCATTTCCTATTTAAAGGTAATCATGTTTATATTCTTAGAAGATATGTTGTCCAAAACTGGAAGTATCCTTTACTTAATAGTAGGATGATCAGTGGATTTTAAGTTTTAAGAATTTGAAAGCAAAACAGTTCTAATTAGGTGAAAAATACTGGATCACAATCTGGCCATTCTATGAGGAACCACAAGCTTAAAGTTTTAGAGCGATCTAAAAGTCACACAGTGGTCAAAATCCCCTTGACATTTTTAGACACAAAAGACTGTGAAATCCTTTTAGCTTTGAAACCAGCACCTCATATCTGTCTTTACATATTGTTACTTCAGTTTAAAGTATCACAACACATCTGAAATTCATGTCAATGTACACTGGTGTCCACACTCATGTTTCACATGTATGTGCCGTGGAGAGGTCTAGGTAGTTAAATTTCTTTCCCCAGTTCATGCTGCCTACCATTCCCTTCTTTCTTCCTGGAATATGTGGAGAATTTATTATCAGTTTATATCCATCGACTATAAGATTTAAATGTGTAAAGTTCCTCAGTTTCCTAAAAGACTTCTTTCATACCTGTTCATAATTTAATCTTCTAGAAATTTTTGTTGTCTTGTTTTTGGAAAAAACCCTGCCACATTTCAGCTTACCATCTCAAAGATGCTTTTCCTACATGTCTATCTTTCTCTCCCTTGTGTCCTCAGGTTTCATTTCCTCCATCAGCTTACACATGGAATCCAGCATGAATAAGATGGCTGTGGGATCACTTGTACAATATTTGTAATACTTAGCACTCTCTCGCCTATACCAGATTCCTATAGTTTATGCACAACATCATCATCTTGTCCCATCATAATTCAGCCAAGAGTTCAGCAACATTTAGTTTCATGGTTAGTTCCCACAAAAGCTCAACATGACCCAGCAATGTGTGCTTGCAGCCCAGAAAGCCAGTTATATCCTGGGCTGCATCAAAAGCAGCATCATCAGCAGGGTGAGGCAGGGAATTCTGTGCCTCTGCTCTGCTCTGCTTCGCTCTTGTGAGACCCCACTTGGAGTCCTGTGTCCATCTTTGGAGTCTTCATCACAGGAAAGACACGGACCTGTTAGAACAGGTCCAGAGGAGGGCCACAAAGATAATCAGAGGCCTGGAACACCTCTGCTATGAAGACAGGTTGAGAGAGTTGGGATTGTTCAACCTGGAGAAGTCTCCAGGAGAGACATTTTAATGGCCTTCCAGTAATTAAGAAGGGCCTACAAGAAAGCTAGAGAGGGACTTTTTACAAGGGCATGTAGGGACAGTATGAAGCATAATGGTTTTAAACTGAAAGATGGTAAATTTAGATGTCAGGAAGATGTTCTTCACTGTGAGGGTCATGAGGCACTCGAACAGGCTGCCCAGAGAAGTTATGGATGCCCCATCAATGGAACCATTCAAGGCCAGGTTGGATGGGGCTTTGAGCAGCCTGGTCTAGTGCAAGTTCCAAGCTACCTGTCATGGGCAGGTAGATTGGAACTACATGATCTTTAAGGTCCCTTCCAACTCAATCCATTCTATGATTCTATATGGACAGCTTGCAGGTGACCAACCTTTTCTTACTTTCACAAACCTGTGTAAAAGAAGCAGGAGTTTGTTTTGGAGGTGTCATGATTGACCTGTTTTATATGGACACTGATTTCACAAGCAAAATGTTTTCTCCCTGTTAATACTCTATTTCTTCTTTGTAGTTCAAGATGCTCCCAAATCTTATTTTTCTAATGCTACAGTCAGTCTCATTGCATTGATGCTTTCTATTAAATGAGCCTTCTTGGGTTATCAGATTCTGCTAGTCTTGCCTCACCAACTTGGTAACACTCTGCAGTATGTCACAAAGACTGATAATATCTCTAGGTCATGCTGCATTATAATAAACTAAAGAAATTTCCTTTCCCTGAGAGCTGAAGGAATAAGAAAGGACAAGAGCTTGCAGAGCAGAGACAAGAACATCCTTTGCCACAGTCAGTTATCCTGTGTATCAGGGGTCTGAGAGGACAGAAGAGTGTATGATATCTCCAGGCATCTACAAGCCATGAACCTGAATTATGGATGTCAGGCAAGAATAAGTGAAGCAGTCAGTTGGAGTTAATCCTTTGGAGTTAAGAAATGAAACAAGACACTGTATCTTTTCCCATACAGGTGTTAGAATGTTTCGGAGAGAAAAAGGGCCATATATGATAAGGAAAATACTAACTCTATGTGTCTTTTTCTTGCTTATCCGACTCCTATACCCTGTTGAAGGAGTTGGTCTTTTGGTGATCATAAATCATCAGATCAAAACCATGGACCGCTCACACATAATTTTTTTTTTTGTCTGCCCCAGTAAAACTTTTACTGCTCATCTGTTTCAATGAATATTGATATATGACTCATACCCCTTCAGCATTTCTTCAGATTTTCAGCCCTCAAGCGAATACCCCAAAGGAAATAATTTGCATGGTCAGATTTCCACAGGCTTGATCTTTAGGGATGAGTGACAACTTTTATGCCAGAAAACAGAATGCTTTGTGTTTTATTATCAGTCAGCTGAGTTTAACTCTAAGTGACCAACAGGAGTTATCTTGGACACCATCGGGCCCACACTCTTGACTAGCCCTAGGTTTCCTTCTTTTCTGAATCCTCTCCAGCAAATTTCTAGAAGATATTTTTGGTAGTTAAAGGAATTATAAATGCCTCCACTTGGCCTGCTCCATACTACCATTGAATTGCACACCATTGTGAATGAATGGCTATTTGCTGCTTCTCATCTGCCTTCGGCACCTGTTTAGGCTTGGGTGAATTGGCCCTTGAAGATGCCTGTCCATTAACTCTAGAGGCATCCTACATATTTGCCTAGACAAAATAAAACATGTGACTTTCAAATGGCTCTGTTCAAAGGGGGTAAATATCATCCTACGTTGGCAATTCTGTATTTTGGAAGCTGTAAGTACAAAACTTTCCCCCACGTCGTCTGCTCCTGATTGTTCTTTTCACTGCTTGTTGGTGCTTCGTGTTCCTTCTTGTTGCAGACGACTGCCAACTGCTTTTCATTTACCAAACAAATAGCTTATGGCACCATTTCAGTGGAGTGATTTAATATTTTTTTTCAAGAGATATTACCCGCAAGTTTTTGGCTTTGATTTGTCATGTGCAGAAATTTCCTTGTTAGTAATTACATTTTTTATAAAGCACATGAACACCTTTAGAAAGAGTTCCCTGAACTGATTATTTCTCTCATATGCAGTACTATTCAATACATTAAATGAATCAGAGGTGTTTTATAGCAGTCCTGGCTCACTTCTACCTTGCTTCGGGTTTACAGTATTAACACACTTGAACAGCTATTTTACTACCAGAAAGGAAAACAATTCACAGAATCACAGAATGGTAGAGGTTGGAAGGGACCACTGGAGATCATCTCATTCAACATCCCTGCTAAAGCAGGTTCACCTAGAACAGGTTAAATAGAAGCAGTTGGATTTAGGAAACCAGGGTACAACTTCATCTTTTGAATGGGCATTCTCATCCTTACTGTGATTGTATCATTATTCAGCCATGAGTTCTTTGCTGGTCATAAATGAATTTTCTCAATTCAGTGCAACTCACTGAGGTCACCATTTAAGATACAGGTCTATCATTATTGCTGATACCCTTGGACAACTGTCCCAGGAGTGTAGTAGCAGGAAAATTTTGCTTGAACTAGTTTTTACTTCTTTTGTAGTATCTGGTTCACACACTTAATAATTCTAGTCTTTTTTTTTTTTCTCTCTTTTCCATGAGACTGAAAATCTTGACCTCCGGATACCAGGGAAAAAAAACTTTCTTGGAAGAATTTTCATAATTTAGGATGGGAAAAATGGAAAAGACCTAAAATATTAGGTTTAGATGTCAATCATACTATGGTGGCCTCCAGGCTTATATATTTATTTTACCAGATAAGACTTCTTTCTCCATTTTGATCTTTTTGTTGGAACTGTTATTTGAGAATCATACAGACTGTTTCACCTTTCAACAACAGAGGCTGTAGAAACCAATTTTTTCCTCTTTGGAACTCTGAATCCCAGAACTCACATCCACAGAAATGTCATATTTATAGAAACAGAAATAAAAATATCTAGGCTAAATAATACCAACATCTATTATTACTACTTTCATATTTTTTAAATTAACTCTTCATAGATGAATTTCAAATTTAGAAACTACTTGCATCCAAACAGGGACCAGTTTCATTCTACATTCAATTTGCTGCTAGTCATGTTTTTTGTAGCAAAAGCTTCTGACCAAGCAAAAGTTTTATGACAGAAAGAGCAAAATTCACACCATTTATAAATATTTGAGGGACATCTATTTTCCCTGATGAGTCCTGTCTCTTGTAATTGTGGTTTTTGACTGTAATTCCCAAGTGAAGAAAATTGATTTAAACATTCATATACACGCAGTCCCTCACACTGCTCTCAGTAAGCCTACTGAAATCAGCCTTCACCATCTCAGTAAGAAAGACTGATTTTATATAACTTTTTATATGAAATCCCAAGCAACATAAGACACTCTGTCCTCTATTAGCATGCCAACAAAACGGTTCTCTGCAAACTAAAGGATGTGGCATTAGTTGAATTCATCCTCATCTCTTACCTTGGTAACACACCAGTTTCATATCCCTTACATTAACTCCAAACAAGTTTATATTGACAAAAACTCCAGAACAATCTCCTGGGTCACTTCCTAGCTGGTGGAAACTGCAGCAGATTTGTTTTTTTTCCTCTTCACTATCACAGCAAGCTGCAGGCATAAGCACAGCAAGTAGTTTCCTGAGGGAGCAGATGACAAAACCATCTCACTTTCTACTCTGCCTATGATTGTGACTAGTAGTTGAGTGAAACCAGCCATAGTAACAATGGAACATTTCTAAAGCAAGCCACATTTAAATGCCAAAATTAAAAAGAAGCCTCATGCTTAATTATTTTGTTAGACTATTGGCCACATTATAGCATTGTTTCATTAAAATTCTTAACCTTCAATCCTGTTCACCTGATATAATGACAATAGGAATCCTTCTGGACTTTAAAAATGAGATTATCACAGTTCAGATCATCCTTATGTACCTGACTGTATGAGGACCTAAGCTCTAATGACAACAAAATGGTTTGCGTAGGTGTTTCTGAAAGAAGAATTTGGCTTAGGGTTGCCGTTCTGAAATGCAAGACGGGATGGGTTGGGTTTTTTTGTTCTTTCTTTTTGTTTTGCTTTGTTTTGTTCTGTTTTCTTTTCTTTTTTTTTTTTTTTTTTTTTGATTACAATTTTATTTCTTCAGTATAGATTTATCGACTTAGATTATTTTCTGGAAATAAAAGAGCTTGTAAA
>WTSP01006156.1:14992-56377 GCA_025331215.1 Actenoides lindsayi
TTTTTTTTCTTTTTTTTTTTCTTTTTTCTTTTTTTTTTTTTTTTTTTTTTTTGTGCCTACAATTTACTTTCTTCAGACAGAATTAGGCTACATATATTATTTCCTGGAAATAGAGGAGCTTGAAAAAAAACCAATCTGTTTTTCCATTACAAAGAACACATCACCCAAGGATTTAGAGTAACCTGGTTATGAGCCTTTAAGAGGTGCAATACCAACCACATAAATGGAAACAGGAGAGAAAATGTACAGCACTAACCAAATTTGTGCAATAATTAATCACAAAACACTTTGCCATCAAACTGAACTACAGCAGTGCAGCACTGGGTGAGTTTTATCCTCAGAGTCCTGCTTCACATGGGGTACTGTGAGGCTTAATTAATGAGCCTTTGTATTGTGGTTGGAGATCCTCAGATAAAAGAAATTGATACACAAGTGGAAAAAACAAACAAATGAACAGAAAGGGAACCAGGAAAATAATAAAACTCTACATGAGCTTGCCAGAGTTAAGATGCCATTATTTCAGTTGTGATTAAAGGATACAAGGTTTAAGAAACTGCAGCAGTGAGCTTCCTCTGTGGCAGAACACTGTGGTTTTATGACACAAAATTGGACTGTTGAGTTGATTAGCAACAGTGTCCCTTAAAAAAAAAAAAAAAAGCAGCTGAAAAAAAGCAGCTTCCCATTCACATTCAGCTTAAATAATTAAAATGGTATTTACAAATGCTGCTAAGATCTTTTGTTATTTCGTTTGGCATGTGTTGCTTTTTTTTTTTTTTCTTCCTTTTTTTTTTTTTTTTTCCCAAAGAGCTAATAAGTAAATTGCAAACATACATTATTCTTCACCATTCTCCACTCACTTTCCTCCCACTGGCAACCAATCTACCAGAATTTTCTTCCATTCCCATTAATTGGTCCTTAGAGAATCTCTCTCGCATACCTTTGCAGTGACAGTCAGTGAACATTTCTTAGTAATACTGAGTCAGAAGCCCTGTGATAGCTCGCAAGTCACATATTGAACTGGAGCTGTACTACTCCCTTCCATTATGTTTAATGCATGAGGCTTCTTAAATGGCAGGCTCAGGTGATGGATCATACTTTTACTTCCAGAGTATCATGTGTTTCTCTGGTTATTTCTTTCAGATATATATACATATATATATATATATTCCTAATGTAATGATTGCCTGGCAGTCCATATTGAGTGCAATATCATGGCAAGCAAGACAGACTCATGTGTTTTGAAGCTGCAAAACCACTGTCTCAAGTGACCACATCTCTATAGGGGAGAGGTAAAAAAAAAAATAATAAAAAAAAGTCCATATCTTCCAGACTAATATTTTTAACACGTTTGAAAATTTTGGACTGGGAAATTTCTGTACAGTATGGAATCTGCAGGGTCTTGCAGAAGGTAACTAATCCATGACATTTTTTTATTTTAAATGCATGTAGCTCAGCAGTGCTACAAGGTCCTGGGTGAAATCAGGTGTCTGTCATGCACACTACTGTACATAGACATACAGAAAAAAAAGAGTCTTCTCTACCCTGAAGACTCCACAATCACAAGAGAAGCAATTATTCCTATTTTTCAGAGGAGGAATTAACATGCAGGATGATGAAGACAACCTCCTATATATGTCCACTTTATCTGTTTTGTTTAGTAGGTTAGGTACTGAAAACAGTGGGATGGTTCAGGCTGGTGCAAACTTCCTGCAGCTTCTATCAAAACACTATAGGTTAGAAACCAAGGGTGAAATTTATTACATCTAACTATAGGAGTGGGAATGATTTCAGCCACCTCTGAGTGAACTGAACCTACAGCAGGTCTTTGCCTACTTAGTTTTCAGCTGTTAGTCCAGTGACTATGTGAGTGTACAACTAAGTCATGTCACATCTGCTAGTCCAGACAGATGTCTTCTGCCCTGTGCAACATCTCAAATGCCACTTTGTGCTCTATAATGGATTTTGAACTCTAATCTAGGGAAATTAGTTAGATTAACTTTATAACTGTGGAGAGAGACAATAGAGAGAGACATACACCTCCAAGAACTGATCTGGTCCTTCCTAATAGACGTATGTGGAAAAGATGGGATGGTTCATATTCTGGAGGTACCTAGCCCTCTCCACTAGGAGCAGAGGAAGACTAGAACCTTGTCTTACATGCAATACATATTACTGATGTACCTAAATTAATCTGAAACTCTCCTCACATGACTGATAAAAACCAAGCAGATAAAGCTCCTTTCCCTTTATTTTTCTCCTTCTCCTTCTTCTACAGTTAGGATTGGAGCCATGAAAGGTCACCTGAAATTCTTAAGATACATAAATACTGAGAAGTGTTACGAAAGAGCAGAGCAGTTTTATATATCAAGAAAAAAATCTTATAATGCACTCAACTGCAGACACTTTCATAGAAGGGACTGTAACTGTGTGTCTGTACAGAAGTTCTCACGGTAAATTGCTACCTTGCTAAGGCCTCTTTCTGCTGTTGCAATAGGAGTGGCAAATAGTAAACTTGTGATCCAAGGGTAGAAAGCACTTACATTGGAATAGAATGACTTTTTGTGAAAAATTTTCTCAAGAACCATAGCTATTCCTTGAACAACCCAACTATGTTTACTGTTGTATCTAGGAAAGCTAAGAATCTGTAGTGGACAAATATGTTATGTCCTATATTATTTTCTGTGCTCTCTAGATGGATGGCATCTGCCTTTAGCTTCTCTTGAACCTATAAAGAGTGCCTGGGAATAAGGTGATGGGCCCCCAGATGCAGCTGTAAATGGTAATTTTGTTGACAGCAATTGTCACTCTGCAGAGTTCCCTTACCTGATGTTGTTCAGCTGTGGATTTGTGATCTGTGTATCTGTCTCTCTTTGGCTTAAGGTGGTGAGGAAATTTCAGTGCAGTGATGTATGACCTTTTTCATCTTAATTCCTACAGGTCTTCATGCTAGGATGAAGTCACTGAGAAAACACTCTGTGAGAAGACTGTGTGTTTAGTTTCTGTATGTGCAAGAACAAAGACAAGTACTCGCTTTTTGCCTTTGAAAATATTTTATTTGGCCCAGCTGGGTTTTATTTGGCACCTATACCAACATATTGAACAGAGCCAGGGTTTGTTCCTAAACACTGGAACTTGGTCATCTGTACTATTTAATTATTAATGAAACATTTTGGCCTGATCCAGCCAGCAGTCTCTGAAATAATTCCTTGGCATGGTCAAGAGTTAACATGGGCTAGCACTCATTCTCAGCAGGTAGTTTAGGTGTTGTCACTGTGTTATAAAAGGATGTTGCCAGACTATCTCCAGTGATATCAATGTCAGAGCTGGGGCTCTTTAGTATATCCATAAAGGTGCAATCATTTGAAATCCAAACAAAATAAGAACATCTTTCCCTCTTTTATAGGCACACATCCAGAGATTATAAAAATATGATCCATACTCAGTGTTTTATGAGGAAAATGTTAAATACCCTGCCAATATTCCATGGGAAAGGGTGCTGGATTCACACACATGTATAACAAAGTTGTTCTTCTAATGACAAACTGCTATCAATATTCTTCGTATGCAATGTTTGGGTAAAATCATTCTCATGCATAAGAATATGATCCTTTATCAAAAAGGGTCAGTGATTCACGCAAGCCTGTATGACTAGCATTGCCAGGACATTCCAGTTTCTGTAGCTAAAGGCAGCAGTATGGCCAGCATCAGGACTTGTTACTTTGGCTCCCCCAATTTCAGCTTGGATGATTATATGACAGCTGGGTCCACTTGCCTTTGGCATGAATCTGGAGGGAGGATTCATTTCATACCACAGATTTATGGCGAAATGCCTTAATCATTGCTACAGTTCCTCATGAATCCCATAGTTAAGAATATTGGTTATCTTTTGAAAAAATCTTTGTCCTGAAGTAGCACTGTTTCCTCCTTTGTTCCTTTTTGTCTCCTTGCCTCCCTGTAACAAAAATTCAGTTGCTATTTTTGAGTATAAGATATGACTTTTATTGTTTGTGTAAATCAGCTTTTTCTAAATGCAAGTTGTTTATTTTATTTTTTTTCATCAACATGACAAATGAAAAGTGTTTATATCTAAAAAAAATTCATCAGCTTAGTAACAACTTGGTCTAAAACTCCAAGATAGATTGGTGGATTCTTCTAATGAAGAACAGAACATAACATAACCAGTCAGTCAAAAGAGGTGATTATCCCTCTGTGCCCAGCATTGGTACAGCTTCACTTTGAATACTGTGTTCAGTTCTAGGCCCCACAATTTAAGAAGGATGTGAACGTCCTTGAGTACATCCAGAGGAGAGCAATAAAGCCGCAAAAGGGCTGGAAGGAATATCCTATATGGAGTTGATGAGGACTTTGATTTTGTCTAATGTGGAGAAAAGGAGGATGAGGGGTGACCTCATTGCTCTCTACAGCTTCTTGAGGATGGAAGTGGAAAGGGAGCTGCTGATTTCTTCTGCCTGGTATCCAGTGACAGGATGCGAAGGAATGATTCAAAGCTGCACTAGATGAGGTTCAGTCTGGACATTAGGAAGCATTTCTTTACCAAGAGAGTGGTCAAACACCAGAACAGGCTTCCTAGAGAGGTGGTTGATGCCCCAAGCCTGTCAGTGTTTAAGTGGCATTTGGATAATGCCCTTAACAACATGCTTTACCTTTTGGTAAGCCCTGAATTGGTCAGACAGCTGGACTAGACGATCATTTCAGGTCCCTTACAAAGGAAAATATTCTATTCCATTCTATTCTATTCTACAATCTCCTCCTACAGCTACAGCAGAGACACTTTTTGAAAATGTCATTCATTATAGTGGGGAAATGCATTTGAATTATCCACTTTGTATATTCAAGGCTTACTGGTTCCATCTAGTGAAGTATTGTCTTTCTAGCCATTCAGTTTCTCATTTGAGTTTGGATCAGGTTATGCAGATGACTAGGTACCACCAGTCAGCAAATGTGTCTTGTCTGCAAGGGAAACTGAGTATAAAAAACAGCAGAAGGGGGTAGGTGAGATGAGAAAGACTGATGATCTTAGACATCGTCTGATGGTACTTCCACTTTGTCTACAATGATTAATAATTTCCATTAAAACGATCTGTAGCAAATCTGCATTGGAGCTATTCTCAGTGAACTACAGTGTTTTAAAGTATGGTATGTGTAATAAGGTGAAACTTGATGTCTTGAGCATACTTGGGAAAAGTTACCAGATGAGCCAGTAGAAATTACCATTCCTTGGCATTAAATGTGTGCATACAGCAGTTTTATTTTAGATCATATTTTTGAGATGGAGGCTCCTGGATGCCTAAATTGGGAGCTCAGGGTAAGTCATTAACAGAAAGGCATCAACAAATTGTGAGTCTCACCTCATATAACTAGCAATGAAACCTCACCGGGTATTCATCTAAGCACGTCATGCTGACTGTTTCTAGAGCTATTAGAGAGAGATCGTCCACAGAGGTCTGATGTCTACCTTTCTGAGATTCTCTTATGTTGTACTGAGTAGCAATCTAAAAGAACTCCTCTCTCCAACTAGAGAAAGGGAATATAGTCACCTCTATTAAGTACCTAATGTTAATTGGATGTTAAAAATTCATATGTCTTCAATGAAAGGTTGTGAAAGTTCACAGAGGAGAAATCCATAGGGGTTTCCTAATGTGTGGGTAACAAGAGTCAAGAATTTTTTTGGTTATGAGTTGCTGAAGGATGTGATAGTACTCAAGGGGAGTACTGTACAATCTTGTTCTATCTTCTGTTTTTCTCAAGGAATCTGCTTTGGGGACATTTTTTTTTAGAGACAAGTATGGAGATATATGAAGATGGAGATGTTTGATCATGGCATATAAAACTGCTCTTTCTTTTTGATCTAAGTCTACTGGTTTGTTCTGGTCCTGATATATTGTGTCTCATTCATTCCCTAAAGCTGTGTGATACGAGACAACACGTTGCAGTACATCAAGCATATTACACTTATTTGACTGTGTCTGAAATGATGACTGTTGTAAGTCTTGGAGATAGACCACTGTAGAACATGCTAGTCTAACACTGTAACTACTGCTGTTCCTATTATAATGTTGGCCATTGTGGAAAAAAAATCATTATACTGTAAAATTAATGTGCATTTAGACTTGCTGTCTATATGACTGTTAAATGCAAGTGTTGCCTCATTTTGTTGCATGTCTCATCTGTGAGTTGAATCATGACTCTTTGGGGCGGGAAATCAGTGATTCATTTGTTTTGCAGTTATTTTTCTTGCTCTCAAAAGTATGACTCAAATGCCTCAAAATCATTGGAAAGATATTTGAGATAAAATTAATCTAACATAATGCTGATGTCTGAAATTTAAAGGTCTACCTCTGTGCTACTCACCCCAGGCTCCTTTTGTGGTCAATGAAGAGCAATAGGTATCTCGAGGCTGTAACTGATCTCACCAGAAGTAGAGCGTTCAAGTAGGTCAAATGAATCAAGCCTTCATGTGTCTGTTTCCTACAAGGGCAGATGTAGATGTCTACATTAGACAAGTCTAAAGTACCCCCTGAGTGCTATTCCATCCTTCAATAGTTCAGAGGTACAAGTAATGCTCAGCTAATTCACAGTCAGATTATTCTGAGTTCCAGTAAGATCATAAGAACATAAGAGAGATTTTACTGAATCTCACCATCTATCTCAGCATGCTGCCTCTGACAGCTGTCGAAAAGCAGATGCCCAGGGAAGAGCCATAAAAACAGGGCAAACATATCATATTTCCTCCAGCTTCTTTCCCAGCCTCTAACCATCTGTAGCTTCAGAACTCTCTAAGCCAGACATGTTTTTGATGTGTTCAGTAATCTATGAATGTGTCCCATCTTCCTGCAAACCAATGTTAAAGACTTAACCATGCGTAGCACCCTTCGGTAAGGAGGCTCTCAGCTTAACTGCAGGCTGTGTAATGAACTTCCTTTTGTGTGCTTTGTTCCTGCCTTCTGCTAGTTTCATTTGAAACAGAACAAAGTGATCTCTGGAAGATAGTTGGTGTAGAAAGGCAATCTGCTGGCTTTCTCCAATCTGAAACATGCTTCAGTAACCTATGTTAGCTTCCGTGTCTTCTTTCTAGACACCCTATCTGATACTAGTCATCTGAACCAGGTGCCTTGAACTACAGCCTTACAGACATTCCTTTATCTGTTGTTGGAAAAAGGTACTCAGGTGTTTTATGTTAATCTCTGCAACTGTGTTTAAGCTAAATCTTGTAGTGTCTTGTTCTGCTCTCATTTCAATACAGTGACAAGTTGTCTATGTTCTTTGGAATGTGACACTACATGTTTTTTCTGTTCTTAACTGGTGTTTTGGTGTTGTTTTCAAATTTCACTTGCAAAACTAAAGTGGCTGAAATGTCCATCCATTTTGTTCTATTTTCACCTGAAAATCTTGACATTTTTTCACATTTGTTAACCCAAGAACTTGCTTCGCAACTGAACTTTAAAGCTCAGTAAAAGATGGAAAGTTAAGGACAACGAACTGGGCCTGGAGTGTGGAAAATTTTGTGAGGATATTCTGAAGTAGAAGAGAAGTTAAAAACTGAGCAAATAAAAGCTGTCACTGTGTCTAGGTCGAGGGCTGAGAACAAGATTTCCACATCATGGCAATAAAGTTAGACATGATCTATTAATCCTATAAGTTGCCTAGAGAGTAATACATAAGTGAAATATAAAACTAACTTGTGTAGAAGACAGGGAAGAGACAGAAAGGGAGACAACTAGATGTATTCGGAGATGGAATGCAAAAAGACTGATCACCACAAAGCAAAGACCCTTTATTTTCTTGTACTGTGTTCATTTATGATGGAAAACTACAACACAGACAGAAAAGGAGGAATGAAATCACATGGGGGAAAAAAAAAAGGGGGGGGGGGGGAGAGAAAAAAACTTGAGAAGGCTTTATAAAGGTTAAAAACCAAATGTGAACAGGTGAAGACTGTTGTTCTCTGTCAGGTGATAATTGCTTTCCCTTCTCGTTTCTTTTCCCCTCTTTATTTCTCCTGCTAAGAATCAGTGTCCTACCTGTTCTACAAGACTTCTGTGACTTGCCTTCTCCTTCGCGACCATTTTTTGACCCAGGTGAATTCTCACGTGTCGTTATATTTCTGCTAATTTTCAAGTTTCTTACTGCATCTTACAAACAGCAGGCCTGTCAATCAGAGCCTGAGTAACACATTTAAGGGCCTTGAGCAAAGCCTAAAACAAAAATTGAACTTTCACCATCACACCAATATCTCCTGTATATTTGGAAAGCTTTGTTACATCTTTTGTGCCTTTGTGATTCGCCCTGCTTGTATTTTCATGTATTTGTGGTCAGTATATGAAAGTACAGAATAATATCAGCCTTTAGTAAATATTGAGAACGATTTTATAAATTTTCAGAAACCACATAGAATTTCATGAAAAATTATATCTGAGCTGCAGACAGCAATAGGACTTTTTTCTCCTTTAAGCCAAGAAAAGAATTTTATCTATTGAAAAATATAATTTGTTTAGAATGCTATCAATTTTTGTAGCCTAAATTTAATCTTGTTCAAATTGTTAGAATGCTTTCACATAATATTAGAATAAGTGGCAGCAGATTTCCATTATTAATGACACACTGCAACAATGAATAGCTAAAAGCAATTATTGGAAGATTGACAATGGGCAATGAAAATAAATTAGTTAATTCAAGCTACACAGCAAATAGTTTCACATAACCAGAAGCATCTTCAAAATCAGGGTAGATGATCTGCAAACAGTTCAAAATTCTCCGCAAATACTGTTTACAGCAGACAATGTGTTGACAATCAGACAAGACTGAGATTAAATAGGGTCTGGCCTTATTTGTTATTTTTGTTTGCCAAACATTCCTTTTATAAAATACACTATATTTGGGTTTGTTTCGTTGTTCACACATCTCACATGAGTATCACTTCTTAATTAGCAACACTAATGAGGGCAGATGACTCAAAAATCATATTAAAATCTTTGCTGTTTAAACAGCCTAGATTTGCAGTTAATCTTACAAAAATGACCATGTCATTCAATATCAAAACATCCTCATGGCCCTCTCTAAATAATCTTGTTCTGAAGGAGAATATATTTGAGCATCATACTTATGAAATAACAAATAAATCAATGTCTTCAACAGAAAAAAAAAAGAAAAAAAAAAGAAAGAATTCTGTGTCCAACAACACTCTCATTTCTATTAAGTGAACTAAAGAAACACCAATTGAGCTAGATCCATAATGGCTCATTCTATGACTGCCATGAAGAACAGCCCAGTGGTTCATGCTGGATGAGACTAGCAGTGTGCTCTGTTCCCAGGAAGGAAGCAGAACATCCTACATGTTGAAATATTGTTCAACTGATACAGCACCTACTTCCTTTTTTTTGTTGTAGTAGGAAAAGACAAAGAGGAGTCTGTGTGGAAAATTTTTGGGTTTTTTGTTAACTTAGAACCATATAAATGTATATGAAACTTGCTCACCACTCTTGCTGAAGAACCCACACAGTATTTATTTACAAACTAGAGATCAGACTGACACAAACTGTAGACTTCTGTCCACATATTTGTGGTCGCTGAAGTGCTATCTACTATTAGTTGCCTAAGGAAAACAAAATCACTCCTACCACAGGCAGAGGATGATGCTGGAGATCCTGGTGCTCCAGGTCATTTGACACCAAGCATGCATTTGATATATGTAGCACTACTAAAGGAGGGAGTTTGTATTGCTGCAATGTTCAAGTAATTTTTTTAGTAGTAAAAATAATTCTAGTAGCATCCCTTCAGAGAACATTGAGAAATTTTTGTATTTATTGGCTGAAAAGAGAAGTTACATTCTCTCTATATCTAAATGTTTCCAGTTCCTTGCAACAGAATAGAAGAATTCATTCTTCTACACCTTTTTTTTCTGGAGATATACTTGGGGGCCATTGACAAAAAATAGGTCAGGACTCCAGAGTCCCTGGGCCTGATGCCACAAGCTGCAGAGAAAGCAGGACAAAAAACATTAGGAATAAAAAGACCAGTGAAATGATCCAAGTTGTAGCACGGCTGTAGGTTGAAAAAAGCATTTCAGTGTTTCTCTAAGCTGTGCCTACACACTCTGATGTTCACATTCATGCTAAAGAAGACAGTTGATAGTATATGACGGTTCTAGGGGTGTACTGAAGAAGACAGTGAAGAGGATAGTGTCAGTGTTTTGATCTGGTTTAGTAAAGAGTTTTAACACAGATACTTTAAAGGTACTTAAAGAGAGACCTTAAGGCAGCATGGGACACCTTCTTGTGGCCTTTCAGTACTGAAAGGGGACCTGTCAGAAAGATGGGGACATCTTTCTAGCAAGGCCAGTTGGGACAGGACAAGGGGTGATGGTTTTAAACAAAAGGAGGGTAGATTTAGATTAGGTAGAGGGAAGAAATTGTTTACTCTGAGGGTGGTGAGACACTGGCACAGGTTGCCCTGAGATGTGGTAGATGACCTGTCCCTAGAAACATTCCAGGTCAGGCTGGACAGGGCTCTGAGCAACCTGCTCTATTTGCAGATGTCCCTGCTTAGTGCAGGGGGGTTGGACGAGATGACCTTTAAAGGTCCCTTCCAACTCAAAACATTCTATGATTCTACTTTCAAATAGCTCTTCCTCTTCTTTCCTCTTGGCTCAGACTTTGTAATAATCTGTTTTCCTTATGTGGTGAGGGCTGAATCCCTGAGGGCTTTCTTTTGGCTCCAACTCCATGTTTCTTGGTTCCAGCACTAACCCTGTCAATATTTGATGTCTAGATTGTTCATGTCTCTGAAAGCACATCAGAACAGCACATTTCAATTCTTTGTTTCTTTCAGTTCTTTGGTAAGAGCTTAGTCTGGCATTGCTTCATCTGCTTTTTCTACCTCTTGCTCATTTAACTTGAAGACTTTTGGAAGCAAGGGGAGTCTCTTGCTGGATGAGCATGAGGTGTGTGGACTACTGAAGGCTCTATACGAGGCAGTAGCAGAAACAGTAAAAATAACCAGATAACTGATTGTTCACTTACGGTAACAAGACTGCCTAACAAATGGGGATTTTTAAACACACACAACTGAAAATGGAAGGTATCTCAATGGTTTTATTGTCCGCTTCAACCCTTATTTGTCATTTTTGTTTGCTGAACATTCCTTTTATAAAATACACTATATTTGGGTTTATTTCATCGTTCACACATCTCACATGAGTATCACTTCTTAATTAGCAACACTGATTACCAGATGTACTCAGATTTAGATTTTCATGAAAAATAGAGTATTTTGACAAAATAATAAAACAAAATGTAACAAAAAGCGGGAAAAAGTTAACATTTAATTTCTTAAATTAGAACATATATTTCAAAAATCCATTAAAAAATTTGTTTTGTAAGCAAATAATAAGATGAAGTAGAACAGAATGCTAGAGGAAATATTTAATTTGATTTCCTTGACAAATAATTAGTTGTTATTTATAGTAAATCTTTGTATTAGTTAATAATAAGAAAAAATAGTATAACTTTATAAAACTTCAAGCTATTTGGTACTTGTATATACTTATCTAGCAACTTGGTCGGTGACATTTGTATCAAAGAACTTCAATCATCTATACATCAGGTGTCCATTCTGGTCTGCCATGTAATTCCCTTTACAGTCAATGGAGCACAACATGTTTTCAGAAGCTGATTCTAAAACTGGTGTGATGAAACATCCTCTAGAGAAACATTTCTTTTTCCACAGTTTTTAGAATACGACTAGACCAAATCAGACTTACAGGTTTTAGACATTTAGGATATGGAGATATGGATGTTTCATAATAGCTTGAGTCACCCTTGCTGCCAGCATCAGTAGCCCAGACTGATATTTAGTATTCTGTTTGTAGCCATGAGCAAATTGTATACCATCTTCAGTGAGCCAGGTTCCAGCCCCCCTGAACTCAGCAGGAATTTTGTGGCTGAAATAAAATGTAAGTAAGCTTGAAATGCATTTTCCAGTGTGTAAAACAGAAATCATGGCCACACTTCAGCAAAGCATTTCTGCTTAGTTTTATAATAATAATTTATCATAATAGATAATCAATTTTGAATAATTATTTCTATAGGATCACTGCTTTGCTTAACTGCGAGCATGTTTTTAAACCCTTTGCAAAATCAAGGCCAAAACATAGTAATTTTCTCTCAACTGTGTTGACATTTAATTATTTTTCTGTATCACAGAGATGATAGAAATGCTTTATATCATCATACAAATATATTAATAATTAAAAAAAAATAATGCTGTGAAACTCTCTTTGCTCTTACTTGGTTAATGTGGAAGACATTCATATCCTTTATAGGTGGACTTGCATAAATCCTCAGAGAGCTATAATGTCTCTCTCTGAAATGAAAATTCAACATTATCTTGTATGCAAAGTATATAATAATTTATATTACATGTCTTAGGTTATCATGTTGAAAGCAGATTTCTGTAGCCCTATCTTAATTTTTCTTTTCAACAAGGAAACAGGTACTGGATATACAAAGCAGTAATATAAAACCAAGCAACAACATGAGTCAACACAAACTGATTGTTTGCACACATTTTCCTGAATCCTAATTGCTTTGAGTACTCTCAAAACACCATTAGATGGAGAAATAACAACTTTCCTCATACAGTAAAAGGCAATTACACCAACTTGGAAAAGATACCTTGGGAATCTTCATATCAAGCTTGATTTACCCTGATGTTCTGCAAACATGTAACAATTGCAACAGTTCTGACTCAACTCCAACACAAAATAGAGTTCCCTGAAGTTCACTGGAGGTAAAGATAAATTTTCACAGTGGTCCCTTCTGGCCTTTAATCTATTAATCATGGTCTTTTTAGATTGAAGTACCAGAACTGCCTACATAGCCCATCTTCTTGATTTCCTCCTACTCATTTTCCTATAGTCTTTTTTTCTTGTTCTATACTTAGACTCCATACCCCTTTCCAGCTTTAACATACGCAGTGCATCCTACCTTCCTTATCTGAACCTGCTTCTGAAATTGGGTAGCCTGGTTTGTATAGCTATTCTAGGAGGGGGTTTCTGAACAAATTTTTTGCCTAATTGCCACCTTCAGCACAAAAAAAATCATGTGCTTTATTACAGAATGAAGCAATGTCTAGAAAGCCAGTCCAAGGTTATTCATTAGAGTCATTCAAGTGGAGCTGGTGGGCAAAGAAATGCATCTGGTATCAGAAGTCCCAAAGAACTAGGAAAGCTGTTCTCTGGTGTTATTTGGAACAGCCTAAAGTTTCAGTCATCAGAGCTACTTCACTTATCTTTGGGAATCTACAAGGTAGGTATTAAGACTAAGCTAGCCTTGTACATTGCTTTTTGTAGGCACTGAGAAATAGATGGACTCCAGAAATCAGAAAATAGGTCCTTGGAATTCAGTATTCTTACTAAACTAAGCACATTGATGAGTCACACAGCCCTGGGAGTATTTAATCTGAAGTTAATTTCATTATGATTTGGTTTGCCCTTCATGTTTCAGCTTCACTGGTGCAATATAACTTTGTACTCAGAACACATAAGGGCATCGCAAGAGGCTGTCGTATGACACAGTCTCTTTGGGAAGTGGATAAGAAACACTCCAATCTTTACAGACTCCCAATTTATTTAAAGCAGCTTGGGATTCTTCCCTAAATCTGATATTTACATCCTTCAACCCCAAATATCATTCATCAGTAGCTAATGACATTGTATAAGTATTGCACAAACTGCTGAGAGACCCAGTATATATTTATGTAGGCAGGTCTTATTATCAAGAATATTTTTTTTTTATATTTAGGGTGGGCCACCTGCAGACTTAGAAAAACATGCTCCTGTGTATTTTGTGACAAGTAGTTTACATGCATGGGATTACCACAAGGGATGCATAATTATAATTTTTTAAACTTTGTTATTAACATTTCCTATTTCAGAACATAATTTTAAAGAAATATTTCCCACGTTGTGCACAAGGCCATGTGTGTAGCATTACTGATACAGTCAGTTCCATGCCTACATAGGAAATAATAAACTGGTTTAACCACAAGCAAACTTGTGTCTTTAGTCCCCTCAGATGTTGTGTTGTCACAGATGCAAGCCAGAGTGATCAGTAGGAGGGATAATGACAGCAGCACCATCCCTGAAGATTCAGGGAAGGATGTTAAAAGACATGGGGTTCAGACAAGCCATCTCTGGTAACCTGCAATGCTTTGCTTCAGAGTTATCTCTGAAGATAAAGTGAAGTTAGTAATGAATCAGAATCATAAAATCATAGAATCATGGAATGATAGAATCATAGAATCAAAAGAATGCTTTGGGTTGGAAGGGACCTTTAAAGGTCAACTAGTCCAACCCCCCTGCATTGAGCAGGGACATCTGCAACTAGAGCAGGTTGCTTAGAGCCCTGGCCAACCTCACCTGGAATGTTTCCAGGGATGAGGCATTGACCACCAAGCTGGGCAACCTGTGCCAGTGTTTCACCACTCTAATAAATTTCTTCCCTCTACCTAATCTAAATTTACCCCCCTTTATTTTAAAACCATTACCCCTTGTCTTGATGCAACAGGTCTTTCTGAAAATATTGTTCCCATCTTTCTTATAAGCCCCCTTTAAGTACTGAAAGGCCAAAAGAAGGTCTCCCTGGAGCCTTCTCTTCTTCAGGATGAACAACTCCAATTCTCTCAGCCTGGCCTCACAGCAGAGGTCTCTGTCTCTGATAACTTTTGTGGCCTCCTCTGGACCCATTCTAACAAGTTCATGTCCTTCTTGTGCTGAGGATTCCAGAGCTGGATGCAGTACTTCAGGTGAGGTCTCACCAGAAAGGTGCAGAGGGACAGAATCAACTCCTTTGACCCTCTGGCCTCACTTCTTTTGATGAAGCCCAGGATATGATTGACCTTTTGGGCTGCGAGTACACATTTCTGGCTCATGTTCACCTTTTCCTCCACCAATACCCCCAAGTCCTTCTCTACAGGGCTGCTCTCAATCCCTTCATCCCCCAGTCTGTATTGATACCAGGGATGGCCTTGATCCACATGCTGGACCTTGCACTTGGCCTTGTTGAAACTCATGATGTTCTCATTGACCACTTCTCAAGTTTGTTCAGGTCTCTCCGGTTGGCAATGAAGGTGAAGAGGAGTTTGTACTTGATATTGTTAGAGGAAGGGGTAAAAAAAGACACCTTATTAGTTTCAAAAAGAGGTTTTTTTACCTGTTAGATACCACATACAAGTAATCATTATATTGATAATGGAAGGACATACATCTGGGAGGGATGGCAAACAAGATAGGAGAACTGAGTTTCTGTTTTCAGGAATCATGGTCCTGGTTAGGAATTGATTAGGATATTATGACAACTTTTTCATGCTTCTTATTTTTCAGACTAAACCCTTGTAATCGTTGAATGCCTTTGATTCCAGTTAGTCCTGCAGACCTAACTTCTGAGACTGTGGGCTGGCACCTGTGTCAAGAACTGGATTGTTAACTAGAGTTGGTCCAGTTTCCAATAAAGTTAGTGGCAAGCTGCCCAGTCACTTTAGTCAGCAATTTCATTTTCAGAAATCATGTAACTACTGATGATGCATGAGATGAAAAGAGCTTGGGTTGACTTTTGGATCCTAAAACTGAGTATGTAGGGTTAACATCTAGAAAAATAATTTATCTTTATCTCTAAGTATGTTTCTTAACTTCCTTCCTTCCTTCCTTCCTTCCTTCCTTCCTTCCTTCCTTCCTTCCTTCCTTCCTTCCTTCCTTCCTTCCTTCCTTCTGAGCAAATTTAGAGTGTTTCTTCACTATACAAGGTTGAAAGTCTAAAGGAATATTTTGTTTGCATTTTATTTCAGTGGTACTGTGAGCATTTTGTCTTTATCCAAGACATTAGTATTATATTTATTTTAAACCTTCATAAAATGTGTCATTTTGGGTCCTTTTTTCACACTGCAGCCATGGGAGGGATAAGAACCTAATTTATAGGAGTTCATAGAATCTCAAATGAGAAGGGAGACATCAAGTCCAAGTCCCTGCTCCTTGCAAGGACAGCCTAAAACCAAACGATATGAGTTGAGATATATTTTCACAGTTTAATTAATTAATCAACATATAGGAAGAAACACATTCCACATTTTATCTGTATCTCTTGCAAAAAATGTTTATCAACACTGCCTGAGTCATCAGGTTGGTTCTCACTATATTATCAGCTAATACAACACTAAAATAAGATGAAGTTTGACTGTAAGATACATGTCGTCTTGGCAACTGAACATGAAATAAACTGAAGGTATAAATTTTTCTAGTGAATGATCAAGAAAAATATAGAAAAATCAAGTACAAGTGTAATGGAGCAAAAGTGTCTCCTGAGAATTTGTCATGCGAATGACCAAAGAAGAGAAATCAAGGAGAAAATACCATCTGAAACTATTTTTTGATCATTGTAAGTGGTTCCCGTGGATGATTTCAGATACAGAGTAGTTCAGAATGAATCTGAAAAGTTTCCAAACTATTCCTGAAAGGGAAATTTGGAGGATCACACTTAATTCACTGAAGCAGTGTATGTTATTTTTGAGGCCTGGCAGAGTTTAACTGGAAATAATTTTTAGTGTTATGTCAGAGCATATATTCTTTCATTTGTTTCCTCATATGAGGGATGGGTGTGTATGGACTAGCCAGGCAGAATCCTATCCCTACAGAGCTACCTAAATAAAAATGGCATCTTACTGGAAATGTGCAACGAAGTAGGCATTGTGGGTTCTGACCTGAAGTTTATGTCTTTTGTTCTAGTTATATACTGTCTCTCTCTTGTGTATGCTAAGGGTTTTCAGAGGAGCTGCTACATTCAGGTATTCAGAGACCTCACAGCTCACAGCCAACTTCACATTCATTCACTTAGGCGGATTGTATTTGTCCATAAATTCTCCCAAAGCTCACTTTTTTTTTTTTCTTCATCATTTTGTTTGAAATTGCATGTGTCTTTTGCAAGACAACCGAACCCACCTAGCCAAAGAGGTCTTGACTAAGTAGTAGTCTGTGTCACATGGCAACAGTTGCCTTTACATTGTCACTAGTAAAGTTTTTTTTTGAGGAAAACAGTTATATTAAAGGTGGAGCAAAGCAAAGTATCTTGATGTTTCAAGGGCTTTATGCAGCAAAAGCATTTCTGTTCATGTATGAGTGTGCATCTAAACAGATCTGCAGGGGAGAATTCACAAAGGCTAATTTTGGCCTGGAGAGGTGGATATCTCTGAGCCGCCCTAGAGTCAGGAAAAAGAGGGAGAGAGAGACAGAATCCTCAGGGAGCGATTAAGGAGAGCCCCTTCCAGAAGAGTTTATTTCTCTCCTCTGACCAACAGAACCAAATGCTGTAGGCTAGCATTAGCCTTTGTTGACACTACCTTTAGAGTCCTTGCTGTTAGCTTAAGATCTAGGATAACTGGACCTCTCCCAGAATGGACTTTTACTTGGAAAGTGCAAGTCATAACTCATTAGGCCTTTGGTCATGTGAAAATTCACATTCACCATTAAAGGCAAAGAGATTACTCACAGCACACAGACATCGCTATCAGGACCCTGAGTGCTATCATTTTTATTCGCAGTTTGGAAAAACTTATATATATTCTTAGCTGTGGGCACAGTGGATAGCAGAGCTAGTTTGAACGGTTATTTATAAAATGATGATTTGCCAATGACAAAAATACATTCTAAGAAAGTAACTTTGTCAACACGTCTTGCTTTGGGAAAGATTTCTCAGGTCCAAGAGAGAATTTCTGTCCAGCTACAGGCATACTGGAGAACAGCCAATAGCCCAGGGCTAAGTCATTCACCTGGGACAGGGGAGACCCAGGTTGTATCTGCACTGCCTGTTTCAGCCCAGGTGTTTGAATTTTTCTTCCTGTGTTTCAACTAAGTGATCTGATGCCTTGGTTAATCTAAGGTGGGAGGTTTCCCCCTGGAAACTCAAAATGTCTTCAGTTACTTCAAAATTACTTCAAAAGGAAAAGGAAGCAGATGTAATTATAAAGTAGCTTAGTTAGGAATGCATTCAGATTTATATTTTCCATTAAAGCATGAAGGCTTTATTGCTATGAACTTAAGAAGACTGTTTTTCGAAAAACACCCTGCATAAGAGTATATTTTCAGGTCTTAGCTAGAAAAAATCTGCGTGTCCTATTTTCTCACTGCATTTTGTGTTCTCTCTGGCACCTATTATTTGATAATTTTCCATTAATTTTGAACAACTGTTTAGCCCTACCTTTCCTTATTAGTAAATTAATAAATGCCTTAATAAATTTATCATTTATTAATATAGTAATTCAAATAGGTTTTAATGGATTTTACAGTCAAGAGCCACATATTTACTGAGAGTTATCATACTAGATCAAATTTTCAGGCCACATTAAGAAAAGAATGAATAAATCTGAAGTACCAGGGCTAATAGGAAGTATCTAGCTTAAAGAATTCCCCTATTTTTTATAAGATGAGAAAATAGCTTCCCAGTATGTTCTTCTAAGTCATACTGTGGCCTCAAAAAGGGCAACTTGCAACCAGTAACACCAAAGAATCTTCAATGTGTTTAATGGAGAAAGTAGTTAATCTGTCTTCTAGAAATAAATCACAGTTGGATGAAATGCTTAATAAGCAGCTTAATAAGCAGAAATTTCACCTGCAAAGGCTTTTTTTTCCTTTTCCAATGTAATGGAAAAGGAGAAAATAACACCGACAGCCTATTTGCATGATTCTTCCTGCTCTTTATAAACTGTAGCAATGTATTTCTTTATTTTAATTGCAGTGATGCTTTTTGGTTCAAGTACTTAATTATTGATATAAATGGACAGAGGGGAACATATATTTAGTCTGAGTAACAGCTAGCTTTTTGGTTTATTAGCTTGGCAATTAAAGCTAATATTTCACATAGTGTTCGGTTTCCTGCAAGAAAAATAAAATAATTGTACAGCAATATCTCCAACTCCACTGTGTAGTAAAGGAATATTATATGAGCATTATTGTAATAATCAAGAAAATAACTTAGTAATTCTCCTAGAGAGTGTAACTTTTGTTCAAAAAATTAGAGGCAGAGTATTGTTAGAGAAAGACCTTATTTTTATTTATTTCTTTTTAATGGCAATATCTTTTAGTTATCCAACAAGAAGCAGATACACTCCAAAACACACGGAAAGTTTACAAAATTATTATTCATACAATTCTCAATTAAAACAACTTTCCATAAAAAAAAAATAAAAATCCCAAACCTGCTAACTTTGATCCTCACTTATGATGCTTTGATGGTTATTATAAAAAAAGGCTGGCTGACAAGGTACAGATGATATCCGATGACCAGAACCCAGGTATTCCTCTTCTTGGAGCATTCAGGCTAATAGCTGTGCCCCTTCATGCTCACAGTCTTTTCCACTCCCACTGAAGTGGTTCCCACTCATGAGTTTCCCTACAACATCAGTCACAGGGGACTGTTTTTCGTCACCACGCCCCACACCCATCTCACTCATTCATCTTTGCTGACATATGTGAGTGTTCTCCAGAGAGATATGAAGTTTACTTCTGAGTCCTCTCAGTAAAGTGAGTCTCCAGTTGTTGGATTTGTAGATAAGTGAAGGAAATTGGACATTTTTCTGCCTAGTTTCTGAGACACTCAGAATAAAGACCTAGTGAGACTGAAATAAAAATGAAGGCAGGAATGCTCCAGGGAACAGCCATGAAGAACAGCTTTAGACAACACTGGATGTTGGGTGAGGGAATCCAAAGTATGGTAGGTGCACTAGGCCTGAAGCCCACCTTGGCTCCATTTTGGCTCTAGCACTTGCTAGAGAATGAAGAAAGAAGAAGGAAGAAAGAATAATAAGTGATGATCTTAAAATAAGTTCAAGGATTTAATTTGAGGCACAAAAAGTATCTCTGTTATGTCTCTGCAAGTACTTTCTGAACAGCAAGCCCTGTATTGCTAAGCAGCCTACACTGAAACGTAGACCCCAAAGGCCAGAAGTTAATTGAAATGTTCAGATGTGAATCCTAAGCAACCCTACAGACCTCAGTTAAGACACTCCATATTTACCCTGATTAACTGTTATTATGATCTGCCTGTATAAAAACAAGCACCTAAGGATCTGTTATAGCTACAAGTTCATGTGCAATTCTGAGTGGATCATTAAGGTCAAGTGGCCGAGGCTGAACATATATACACAGGTTTAAGGCTCTGGGCATAAACTGTTTTTTGTGCTTGTGTTTAGCACATAGCCTAATACTGCCATCATCTCTCTGAACATTAGAGCAATGCATCGTAATGCTAAACCTAAAAATCAGCCTGCAAATACATACCGAGAAATGTTTACATTGCAAGGGACAGCTTGGCTGTATTCTCTCCTGTATAGAGAAGTGGGGTTTTTTAAGACAAATGGGCCAAATTTGTTGCTCTGCTTATTTGGCAGAGTTTTGTGATGTTAACAGAATGATACCGATTTCCATCAGCAGAGAATCTGGCATTTTTCATAGAAAGTAATGACAGGGGTTTTTTTTACAGTTTCAGCTATTAAAAGTCATTACTTGGAAATTCTTAGGCTACATTTATTAAACAGAAATTATTGCCATAAGGGTGCTACTTTAATAACCACACGAAAAAGCCTCTGCAGTTATTTTTCCCTTGCTGCAATTTTTGTTGTTGTGTCTACTGTTATTTTGACCATATATTAGTTGAGCAATAATTCAGATCAGCTTTAGAAGCTTAGAGATTGGCATGAGGGTTGCTGTAAGCCTATGATTTACTATCTGATTTTGAAAACTTAGTAAAGCAAAAAAAGATTCATATTTAAGCTATGTTTTATTGCCTTTTTAATGGAACGAATGTTAAATATTAGAATTGTCATTGGTTTTAATGGCAATAGCTCCTTTTAAAAAATAAGAGAACCTGCAATGCTTTCATTGCTTAGAAATGCCCTTGTTAAATCTTAACATATTGTTTCCCATATTTGAAAAAAAATAGATTAAGAAAATATGATAATGAGCTTAATTTTACCATAAAGCCTGAGCAGAGCAGACACTACCCTGTGAAATAAAGCGCTTCTTAGAACCACTTGCTGTATGCTGTTGACGGTAGCTATTAATGTAGACTGCACTCTGAGTACACAACTACCTTTCAAAATCCTGTTTTAGAAGGTAAATAAAATTAATAGTACATCATAACTGAACATCTACAGTGAATCAGTAGATACAGTTCACCTTGATCAATAATTCTTATTTTTAAATTTATTAGCAAAAGGAAATGTATCATCAGCAAGACTGAGTTAAATGGTTTAACTAGGTTAAGAGAACTTTTTTCTTGCTTTTGCTTTGTTTCTTGCAGTTTCACTGTTTCTAGTTGTTCATTATTTCGTGCATGAGAACAATGAAAGGTTAAAGTAAAACTTTAATTTTGCTTTTTGGAATATTATTTGAAACAATGTAAAATATATTCCATTTTCCTTTCACACTTGTCTACATTCTATTCTATTTGTCAATTTTTATCTGTGTGTGTATATGTGTTTGATAGAAATGTTATCTCAGATTCAAATGTATTCAGTTGTACTATAGTACTGCTCTCTTAGAAAAAAAGCACACTAATAAAATACCCCCCCCATTCTTCCTCAAATGAGTAAATAGAAACAGCAAAGATGATTTTATGTACATTCTTACATGCAACTTATTTTTCATGAAATCATATCATGCTGTACCCTCTAGAAGACTATCTCTGTAAAAATGTTGCACACACGCAATTCTAAACTGCTGTATGTATTCTGCAGTTTGCAAGCTGTCACATTACAGATAAATGTCACAAAATCCTACACTACATCTTTGAAGTTTTGGGTTTATTTGGATTAAGCATTGAGAATAATTCTAGCAGGAAAATACTCAGCTCTGAATGCACACCCTATAATATTTTCTATTTAAAATTACACCTTTATACTTAAATGTCTGGATTAAAGTACTAAATTATTATTGTGATAACTCTTGACATTATTTTTAATAACAATTAACATTACCTTTCAAAAAACTTACTTGTCTTCTCAGTGAGTATAATTCTGAACACTGCATTATCAGACCAGATTTGAGATTTCATGTTACTTTCTGCATTTCAAGCCTTAATATTAAACAGTTTTCCTTGCCTAGTATTAGTTTCATATGTTAATATCATTTTTTATTAACATAATACAAATATCACTTGCAGTACTACATCCTTCATTGCTAGCGGCTTTCATATCAAATGTCACAGTAAATTTTATTTTCGCTAATAGATTACGACTTGTACATTGTATTAGTGAAAGTGAACATTATTACAGGATGACACTAAAATTAAAGAACATACTGTACAACAGCACATAACACTCTGCTAAATCACCTGCTCCTTCCAACCCACTCTCTATCCTATCCCACCCCACAAAATGCTATCAGTAGTTCTGTTAGAAATTTTATTGCTTCTTTGGAGAAAACTTCACCTTTCAAGAACCTCACTATATCCATTGTCAAAATATCACATTATACAATTCACTGGAAGTGAACTTATTGCTAAATACCCATTAGGTTCCCAGGAGATGCCTTACATTAATTGTTTAGTGAAAGCACCCTTAGGCTATCGCTAGGGAAGAACATTAAATGCATAAAAAGAGAAGTTGACAGAGATCCCTGTAGAACAAGATACATCTACTGGCTTAAAACTTCTCCATGAAGAATCCTGCAAGTCGCTGTTCAAAATGGTCATTTTGGGGTTATTTTTCCTCTTGCTCCTGCAAGCACGAATACAATTAATCTGAAAGGAAAATCAATGCTGCATCAGCAGACAGTCTTTAATAAGTGATTATGAAAAGCCAAGATGGGGGTGGTAAACAAGGCAAACACCCCCCCCCCCCAAACCCAAACAACCAACCAACACATAAAAGGACACTGTTTTGGACTTGAGGTGCCTGTGTGGCTTGTGGAGATAGTAACAACGGATAAAAAAAGTTGGAGAGCAGAGAAACTGCAGAACTAATGCTACAGATGAAACAGAAACTAAGAAAAAAGAAAGATGGTCAGGAGAGATAGGAAGGATAATAGAAGACAGGAAGGAGAGACAGAAATGCTCAAATGGGTTGTGTATTCAGAAAGGTTGTAACTAAAATGTCAGCTAGCTGTTCACGACTGAGAAGTCCAGTTAAGAAAATAAGGGTAATGATTTTAGCGACTAGGCACATTGTGTTTTCCTATCTGCTGCACCTTTTCTATCACCTCCCTTTATTATTTTCTCTAATATTGATAGCTGATAAATCTCCTTTTGCTTATGCATCTAGTACCATTTCATCTATCTTAATATACCTTGTAGTTAAAACACCTTTGAAATCAACCTATTCTATACCCTGCTGTATTTTTCTCATCTTAGGAAAACAGATTTTGGGGTTTGGTATTGCTGCCAAAGTACCACAAGAGGGGGCACTAGTTAAACAAGACGCAATAATGTAATTTTACTTTTCTCTTTTTTTTTTTTTTTTTCTTTTTGTCACTCATAAATACAGAGAAAATATTCTCTTTCCCCGCTGAACTAGATTATGATGCTATTAGGTTGAGAATATTTATTCCTATTGGGATAATTAATGGAAGAGTAACTACGATGAAGATACATTGTAAAAAAGGGACAGAGAAGCCTTAGCGTTCTCAAAAGTAATTAGCAAAATAAAATTAAGGTTTTGTTCACATCCCCCTTAAGAAAAACGTTTACCTAAGAGGAAAATAAATTCTTTATTTTGGGCTGAGTCTTCAGATCTGTTTATAATCAGTGTTTGAAAACACAGGGCTCCTGGATATTGAGATTTGTCTGTATTTTGAACTGTTAGTGCCTTGCAGCTTTTGTAGCCATTTGTCTTTGCAAAAAGTGTGCAGAAATTATATTACTTGGAGCTTGTTTTTGTTTTTTTTTTTCTTTGGGCCTCATTTTGTGCAGGTGCAAATGCCTGCAAGGTGATAGAGAACAATCATCTGTACTTTGTCGCTTTATACTAGCTGCCTATCTTAGGGGCTTGTAAGTCTTTACTAAATATGTAAGCACCTCAGTCTGTTCAGGATTTTTCTCCAGACGACTTAAGAAGGTAGACGGTATCATTATGTTTAGTTTTATACTTGGGGAGCTAAAGAAAACAAGGTCTGGAAACACTGGAAACACAAAGACCTTCTACTCCCCTCTGAATCAACGGAGTCCAGACCCATATATGTGAGTAGCTGAACATAGATATTTTGCCCCAAACCACTGGAGATGTCAAGAAACTGAAACAAGGGTTCCTCAGTTCTAAACTGAAAGATTAAATTCTTTCTCTGTAAGCAAAATACTTGCCCTTAAACTGCCTCTATTCTCATCTGCATTAGATTTATCAAAGTGCAGCTCTCCAGGTTCATGGCCGAATTACAGGGCTCATATTCCCAAATAATTGCCGTGCATTCAGTGGTGCTGTTCCTAATATGCAATATAAGGAGACTCATAACTCACCTTTCCAGCTTTTCCAAGATTTTGTGTCTTTTTCTGCACTAAAATTGCAGAAGTTGGCTAAATACAGCACTTCAGACTTAATTAGGTTACTGCAAACTCCCTGGTGCATGTTCCCACCAGTTCACTCATGTTAAAGATCTGGGTAAATGAGGACAACGACTCAGGAGAAAGGGGATTTTTGCTTTCATGTGTTGCCATGGGCTTTGTCTCCAACCTGTCCCAGTACAAGAACTACTATTGCACCACTAGCCAATTTCTAGCTTCGTTTACTGTGGAAGACCAACAAGCTACCAAATGGAAAACCACCCCACATGGTTCATCTAATCTCCAGCTATGCTGAACAACACTGATGAACACACTTTAGTACATGTATTGGGGAGACTCATACGTTTCTCACAACTGGATTAAAATAGATTTGTTTAACTCAACACAGTTTGTCCAGCATAGGTAAAGTTACAAAAATGGCAAATATCTCTCATGAAGAGGCACTAAGCTGATGGAGGACAAAGGAAGACCAGTGGTTTAATGTCTACTATAGAGCTCAAGCAGTGAAAAGTCAGTCCTCTAGCACAGACTATCTTCGTGATCTCAGCTAGACATCTCCAAAACAACTTAAGGGATTGTTTCACAGCCAGTTTGAGTTGAATTAACTGTTTATTGCAACTGAAAGAATTAGGAGCTGTTTCTCACTCACCTTGAGCCAGGCTTTATATACATCTAATGGCATGACAATGCCAACTCAAGCCTCTCAAGAGGTGGAAAAATAACCTGGCTAAAAAGAAGCCATTTCTCACTAGATTAGTGAGCTGAATTGTCTTGCTGTGCAATTGGGCAAGAAACATCAAAAGCTGATGGGAGTAAAGGATTACAATGTTGGCATTGGGGATGAGAGCAGGAAAAGCAAGGGAAGAAGAAGCAGGGAGGTGGCCATGCAACTTTGGCAGCAACAAACCATGAGCTTGTCTTGGCTGCCTGTGAAACACATCTGTGTTAGGCAATCAGAGCACGTAATGGATGGGGAATGGGATGGGCACTGAGAATGGGAACCAATCCTCTGACCAAGGACTGTCACCACCAACCAGACAGGAATGTGAAGAAGAGGGTAGCTTTCATCCTCATGGTGCTCTGGAGAATTCATGGGATGGATATTCTCACTAATTGGAACCAGCTATCCATAATATTTCTGGAGTGAGGGACACTCTTTCACAAATCTTCCTTGGAAAATGACATGATGTTTCTATCTAGAAGCCCTGGGCTATGAGTATTCACTCACACAGCTCTTTCCTCTCTGAGGGCATAGAATATCACCATTCCTTCCTTTCCAGTCAATCCTCTATTGATGGAGGCCAGGCTATATATTGGCATTTCCAGAATCAGGTGATTTGATGAATCAATTGTCAAGGTGCTGCCAGATGAAATTTCTAAAAGAGGTTGATTCTGTAAGAGGATGGACTCCAGGACATATATCAGAACAGACTACGTTGTCCAATGGACAATATCTTTTTGTAGTGCCAGCAGCTGAACAAACCAGGAAGCACCATGCTTAAAATGCTATCAGACTCGTGACCTAGGGAGGATCCATAAGAAGACCTTTGGAAGAGTTGCAAGTGAATCAAGCTTGATGTGAACACAATCCTTTTGACCTGGAGTGGATATGGGCATGCAAACAAAACTTTGGCATGAGTTAGAAAAAAAAAAGTGCTGCTATGAGGTATTTGAGAAAAGAAATGAATGGTATAAAATGCAGTCTAGAGGCTTAGTACACTGTTTGTCTTGTGGGTGATGCCTCAGAATACTTCCCACAGCAGAAAAACACAGGAATCTGCATTAAACCAAAAGTCCACTTAACTTGGAAGTCTTGCTTCTGATTGGTCTCACAGAAATGCATACAGAAATGAACCATTTTCCCTCTCATGTCTTACTCGATTCTGGGACTTTTTTTGCCTGGGGATGTTGAGTGACAAGTTATAATGATGCCTCTGATGGACTTCTTTCTTTTTGTGAATTCATCTCATTGCTTTTTGGATTCCACAGCACACTATGATGAGGATATCCACAGCTGAACTGTGTATGGAAAATGTAATTAGTTCTGATTGCTTAAAACTGGTTACCAGGGAATAGCATTTCATGTCATATGGATGTATATAAGAAACAATGAACAAACCTTTTGTATTCTCTTTCTCTCTGTCAGTCATATTTTTATCTACATTTAGCATGTGAGAGAGGTAAGTTCAGAATGGGTTTATGTCGTTCTTTCCTTCTCTCTTTTGCGGTGTAATATGCTTGTCTCTGATTTCCAACATTCAAAAGCCTGGACTAGAACTATCCTAGCTGGACTTGACTGCTCTCTGGAGCTCTTCTGCAAATGGACATCATCTATGTCAGGAATGCCTATAGCACACATCCTGACTACCTCAGATCCACTGGGCTTTAGTTGCAGGTTCAAATTGTGCAAAGCTAATGGCCAACATATCTCAAATTCTTCAGACTTACTGTAAGTGTAGCATAGGTCAGAAACATCTAATTGAAACACTCACTCTGAAAGTGCCCATGTGTCTGTTATATATGTAGAACCTAAATGTCAGCCTCCTGTAAGTGAAAAGATAAGGAAGACTGCTCTGGAAGCAGTCCCTTAAATTCCTAGCCCTGAAAGAACTGAAAAGACCAGAGAGGAAGGAACTCAGTGATTCCCAGTATAACTGGCTGGAGATGAGGCCTTCCTCACCCTCCATGTGAGGTCGGTTTGCATGCTGACTATGTTCATACTGTGATATTCTCCCATCTGCCAAAGCAGGATGACCTCTTCCAAACTTCTAATTGGGAACAGCTCATGCTAGCATGTTGTTTGGCAGTGACTTCTTTGACCTCTTCAACTGTGTGCCAGGCTTCAGTCTAGAGAGTTAAGAACAAAGGTGATCAACACCCAGTGTCTGCATCCACACCCAACAGTATTTCTTTTACTAGTGTTGTCATAATCCCAAAGAGCCATGAGGCCACAAAGAAAGATTTCATGATGTTGTGGATAAGGTGGTGACTTATACCAAAGTCCTATCATCAAATGATCCCTGAGAGAGGATATATGTCTTAGGAGGCAACTCCCTGCTACAACCCTTCATCACGTTGCCTGAAAAAAACAATGTTCTCGGTTATCTATACATGAATTGGTCTGTGGAATATCACACTTCAGTATCTGGGAAAACTGACAAGTTTGGAAATGGGGAAGAAAATGCAAAACTGCAGTAAAAGGAACCATTCTCACTTCCTGAAGTGGGGACAAGAAAATGCTTTAGGGTAGGAAATGTGGGGGAAAGGAAAGCAATGATGTTATACATGATCACTGGAGCATTTCCATGTTAGTCAGAAGTTATTATGTCTGGGATCAGTCCAAGCTAATCTGGAAATCTGTTGTGCAAATGCCTATGTGAGAATGAATCACCTGAGAGTCTCTTTATAGTCAGAGGAAGAAAGATGCTCTTCCAGGATGGATGAGAGGAATCACGTCTTAAAAGTGTCTAGTTCATATATGGAAACCCTGGGGTTTTGTCCCTGCTTCTACTGGAGGGTATTTGGCTAACACCTCCCTGTTTGACCCATCAAAAGCTAGGGAACCCTAGGTGGGGAGGAGGCAGGAGATGGCATGAACATATTTTGAACATAATCCAACCTGATAAATGTGCTCTAAAAACACCTACTAAAGCAATATCCTCAACTGAGACAAGTGGAAGAAGGCTGAAGGCTTAACTTGTGTATCCGAAGAGCCACATAGGTATTGACTTGCTGAATTCTGTCAGCATTGAGACACTTTGTGGTGCAATCACAATCAGGCAGTGAGAACACTTCAATGCAGAATATTTGGAATCTGGTTCAATTAATCTAGATTTTCTTCATTTGGGGATTTAGGCACCTGAATTTCATGAGCATCACCAGCAGAAACTCTCTCCTGGCATCTACTTTTCTGCCTTCTCTTCATGTAGGAATCTAACTGCAGAAGTAGCCACCATGTTTGGTCTTCTGGGAGATTGCCTTCAGATCACTCCTTTATACTTCTGTCTTAGGAAAAAAAAAATCCAAACTACTCAAATTCTAATTTTTGGAGTAGTCTGAGAATTGTCTGAGAATTTGCCGGCTGTCATGTCTCACTTTTTTTCTTGTAATAAATAATCTAATGATTAGAACATTTGTCCAGAAAGCAAAAAGCCAGAGTTCTACACCCTCTCTGGCAGGAGAGGATCCTAAACCATCTTTCCTCCATTTCTCAGGACTGCCCTAATCAGTAGACATTCCTCAAAAAGGGAACCATCCCCATTTCTGAAAGTTACCACTGACCATTTGCATTGGTTCTGACTGAGCTGGAGTTAATTTTCCCCACAGCAGCCTTCCAAGTGCTGTGCTTTGCATTGAGAGCTACTAAGGTGTTGATAACACACTCGTGTTGTGGCTACTGCTGAGCAGGGCTCACACAACACCAAGGCTGGTTTGTTCCAACATTTCCCCCACAGTGGGATGGGGTGGACAAGATCCTGGGAAGGGACACAGCTGGGACAGCTGACTCAAACTGACCAAAGGGATATTCCATCCCATATGATGTTGGCTCAACAATAAAAGCTAGGGAAAAGGAGGAGGAGTAGGGGCATCTGCTTGTTCTCCAGAGTAACTGCTATGTGTACTGGAGCCTTGCTTCCTGGGAAAGGGGCCAGACATCTCCTGCTGATGGGAAGTAGAGAATAAATCTTGTTTTCCTTCGCTTCCATGTTCAGCCTTTGCTTTGCTTTCATTAAACTGCCTTTATCTTGACCCACAAGTTTTTTTCCATCTTATTTTCTCCCCCTTGTCCTGCTGAGAGGGGGAGAGTGATAGAGTGTCTTGGTGGACACCTGGCACTCAGCCAGGGTCAACCCACCACAACACTCAAGAACAAAAATATCCTCAAGCCATACGGAGCTCAGGAGCATGACTCCTGGAAAGGAGACAGAAATGAGGTGATGAACCCTTCTCCCAGGGGCCTGTTATGTAATTGTGACCAAACCGTAATTTTTAATTATGGGGTGATTGTTCTGAAGACTAGAACTGTTGCTATCAGTATATTGTGTGTGTGTGTGTATATATATATATGTATATTTAGAGAGAACAATCCTCACTATATTAGACACTTATTCTAACTTAGGTATGGGTAGCTGAGCTAACAGTAACTATGTGTCTGCACAGGCATTTTGGTGCATGAAGTTGAGTTGATAGGTCTGGTTTTATCCTAATGCACCATGAAAGTCTTAATGACCATGTAGTTCCTGGGCCAGTCTGGTGGTTTAATACTGACTTATTAGTAAATACAGAGCTTGGCTAAGTGAGAAGGTCCTCTTCATAAGCTACAATTACATTTGTACTATTTCAGTTGGGTCATCTATATACCACACAGAACGTTTGTCACTTCTTCCCCCTGCCAGGCTACTTTTCTACTCCAGTGTAAAAAGAAGTAAAAGTAGCAGATTATATTAGGACATTGTCCAGGTTTTTGTAGGGGAGGGAGTTTATGATGCCAAGCCACATGATCAGAACTTCCAGCCACGTAGAGATAAATGTTTTTGTCTCATTTCTCTCTGATGGAATTTCCTTCTTTGGAACATGGACACTTCACAACATTCTCACAATATTGGCTTAAACTATTCCCATTAACTTGACTGATTTTCATGAAAGGTTTTTTTTTCATGGAAAGATTGAGTAATGGAAAAGAGCTCTACTCTGAATCGGTTTTAAGACTGTAGTTTAAAGACTATCACAAATCAATCTAGTCTAAGTCCATGTAACTAATTAAGGGAGCAAATCCTTAAGAAGCAATTCTGGAGCAATTTTCTTGTTCCTTTTCACAGAATCATAGAGTAATTAAGGTTGGAAAAGACCTCTAAGATCATGAAGCCCAACCATCTACCCAATATTATCATGACCACTAAACCCTTTTTCTTACCCTGAATTGGCAATCATGTGGCTTCAATGGATCAGAAAAGGCACTGGGTGAAAACAATGAGATTTTTTGATCTCTTTTGCATTCAGAAGACCTACTTTGCTGGTATCCTGATTCTGATATTTTAGGAGCTCTGTGATGCCACAATGGAGACTGTTGAAAGCTGGTGATTAGCATAGAATCTTCCCTTTGAAAACAGCCTTAGAGTGACTTAAATTCACTGTGAAAATAAACCCTTTGTTTAGGACAGTGAAGCTTGTTCTAGCTCTGCATGTATCTGACAGAGCTACTTCACTGGGACTTAACTCATTTTTGCAGGTCTATGATCAAGATCAGGGTTCCGAGGGTTTAAACACTGAAAACTGATCTGGCAAAGACAAAAGCAAATCTTAGAGCCACATTTACAAGGAACTTTGTAAAATATCCAGCTGTTTTCCTTGAAAAAAACCCATTGTTTACACTTCAGAGGACTCATTTCTCTAAGGTAATGTTTACATTTGGGCACAAATTAATTTTTACTGTTGAACATCCACTTAAAGTGATAGCTGAGATAACCAGACTGGTAGAGTATCACAGGGCTGAGACCAATTTCATCTGTTCTAACAGAATGCACTCAGCCACATGGACCAATGTGGCTTCTTTCATCCAGACAAAAACACAGTAGTAGATACTAGGAATATCTATCTGTAGTAGGTCCTTCTAGTTTCTATGGGTCACAACTCCAGATCTTGTCCTTCAAGAACACCAGTCCCTTGGACAAGAAGGTGACAATTCATCCCACCAAATTCAAACATTTACAGCATAGAAATATAAATCTGAGTAATCAGTGTATTTGAATAATCAGTGGAAATAAATAAGCTCTCTAGGTTGTTAGAGGTTTCATCTTAACTCAGCTGTCTAAAATAGGCCATGTGAATCAAACTGAAGAACCAGACTTCACACTACTACCAAGTATGTTTTCTGCCTTTTATCTACACTACTGTGGGAGAAAACACCCTGCCTCCACGGTGCTCAGAATGGTAGAAGCTTTAAGGATTCAATCTGCTGCATAAAGTTGAAGAGAGAGGGAGAAAACAGTTGGTTTTATGTGGTATTACATACATTTGGCTCCATTTTCATATTGATTGTATATATAAAAAAGGGGAAAAGTAAATAAACATGAGGAGGATAATGTCCCAAATTGAGTTTTATCACAAGTGCCTCCTGCTGGGATTTGAGAGCAAAACCTTCCCTCCAGGGGACAGAATAATATTATTTTAGTTATGGCCATATTCTTCATTTGGAACCTCCTCATCAGCATGTCAATGCATGTTATTCACTGCTTGGAGAGACAATAAAATCAAAGGGCCCATCTTTAGAAAGAAACACGCATGTTAGCAACGTTTACACTACAGAGATCTTGGCCCTTAATAAAACCTACATCCAGTAGCGAAGTTATCAAATGGAGTTGTGCTCATTTTCTTTTATACGCAATGAAGGGGCACAATATATCTTTACCAGCAGCTGGGAAATTAATGCTACAACTAAAATGACATTCCGCGTCTCAATGAATGATTTCCTGTGGGGTTCGGATAGTGGCTGTGATGAGAAGAGGTGTGATAATGGATCTAAGTCCATAATGCATTTATCCCCAGGTGCACTTGCTCAATCTGTTCATTGTGCAGCTTTTCGGGGCTTAGTAGGACTTTTAGAGTTTTATTTTGCTGCACTGAGGCAAATGGTTATGATTCACTTTTAAAAACCCATGAAAGAGAAAGTTTCTGTGCTTGTGAGGTTGTGTGCAATAAGATTGGGCTTCTTTGCTGTTTTTCAGAAAGGAAAGGATTGAAAATTTTCAATGGTAGTGCGAAGCAGAGTTGTGCTACCATTTCTTTTTAAGGTAGGGAAACTGAGGCACACCATGGTACAACATCATGGAAGGATGCAGGTTGTTAAAACCCAGCTTCTTTCCCATGCCATTCCTCTCTTGAAAGGAGAGCAACACTGCAGAAAACACGTCACCTTCTACAGCTCAAGGGCAAGTCATTTCTAAGCATGCTTCCTATTAAAGTTTACCTGTATTAATAATTAAAAATTGGCTAATACATGATTAATAAATATTATATGCACGTTACAGTCTCAAGTAACAGTTCTCAAAGAGGACAGTAAGAGTTCCAGAAGCTCTTTTAGGTAGTAGGTTACATGTCAGGCGTTTACCCCATTAAACTATTCAGTAATATGTATGAAGGAATTAAGCATTTTTGTAAACAACTCCTTAAAAACAAAATTATAAAGCAGTGGATTTGTTTTCTCCAATGAAGGACATTAGGCAGCAAGGCAGAGCAATGTCTTGAAATTAAAAATAAAGAATCTTCATCAAATACATCAGGATGGTGGAATATTATAAATGGAAGATGACTGTGGGGAAAAAATGCTCTCTTACAGCTTACATGGTCTTTCTTAAAAGGGAAAAAAACCTATTTTGCTTTTAATTTCTTTTACGGAAGGTGATGGGGCTCACACTTGATTATTTATCTCTTCAGTATTATTAGTAAATAATGTTAGTATTTTATTAAATAACAAATGCATACACACTAGATATCTCTACTGCAAAACTATGATGATATTTATTCTCAGTATTAGTGCTATTGTACCTCTGGAAGCTGGGATGTAAAATTTCTGGGCATAGGGAGCTTAGTTGTTTCTGGAAGGCCCTGCACAGCCACACAGTTATCCACTGGCTTGAAGAATTGCACAGTTCCTGTCAAAGCTGTAGTAATGGGAGGAGAAAATACAAATGCATTGGCACCCTGTGTAACATCTACCTGCCTTTGGGTTCGTATGGTGCTGTGTGCTGTAGAGTCACGGGTCTGACACATCCAACCAGCAGTCTCAGTGCTGGAGATGCAGAGGTCTAGAGATGGTGGCAGGGAGAATTAACACACATCTCCATCAGGCTGTACTGGTCCCAGCATGAGCTGACTCATAGAATCATAGAATTGTCAGGGTTGGAAGGAACCTTAAAGATCATATAGTTCCAATCAGTGAAAACTCCTCTCTCAAAATCCCCCCATGCTCCAGGTGCTTCCCCACCCGCCTGCTGCAGGAGATGCTGTTCTAGCAGGGGAGATGCTGAACAACTAAAATCAAAGGCTCTTTCAGGACTTCCTACCTCCCAAGATGTCATGGGATTACATGGGGAAAATATTGTAAAAAGGCAGGATACAGCACAGTTCCCTGCTGCTGTAAGTACTGTCTGAGCAGTAAGTCTAGGAAAGGGAACAACTTCTGCTCCTACCCCTAACAGGAAAAAAAATTAAAAATAAAAACAACCCCCCAAACCTGCAATTATCCAACACCAGACAACTTTCCAAATCCAGCTCACCTAAGCTATTTTTTATTTCCCCCCTCCACGAGCAAAACGAATGCTGCAAGCAGTCACAGTGCTAATGGTCTTTTTTTTTTTTTTTTTCACACGTCGCTTCCCCTCGCTCCCCGAACTGAAGGCAGAACTGCAGAGACTTCAGGAGACTCTTCATGCTATCACTTCACAGGCTGGAAGGTGACAGCTTCGCCAGGGACTAATGCAGGCCGACATAATTGAATGTGGCCCGCAGCAAAGCAGCTGCCTGGAGCCACTGTTGATTGTAGCTGTCATCAGGTGGAGCTTTTGCTGCCGTAAAATACGGTCCGGAGGAACGCGGCTCTTGCGTGCAGCTCCGTGGTTGATAGCTTATTTACTCTTACCCCGCTACGACAGTTTTGTAGTTAATAATTGTCAGCATCACACTGTTGAGTGAGCACAGATGCTCACGCTCTGAATCATCGATAACCTTCCCCGTAACCTGGTCTCGGAAATTAAAGAATGGCCCTGATATTCCCATTTTCTGGGTATATATTGTGTTTCATCGTGTCATCCTTTTTTTTTTTTTTTTTCCTTTTTTTTTTTTTTTTCTTTTTCTTTCCTTAGATGGAGGACCTTAAATGATTTTAAAGATATTTCCCACCCCTGTTTATTTAACTGTCACAGGATGTGGGAGAAATATAATCTGCTAAATTAGGCATGAAAAACTGTACACAAGGAGAAGGCTCCCTGATTCCTGCCTGGAAAAAGAAGTGACTTTAATTACAAATTCAGATGAAGAAGCAATCACATCTTCCATTTATACAGCTTTTTTTTTTTATTTATTTATTTCAAAGGATCTCACCACAGTGAAAAAGCAATAGGTTTAATCTTTTCTCCTTTATTTGGAGGTTGTGAAGTGTAGAAGGAGTATGAGAATATTTTATACGAACAAGACTGTAGGATCTCTCTCCTAGATGCAGTAAGTAATGTATAACTCAGATACACTGATCTTTGCTACCTAAATCCTGCCTAAACTCTTAGTGGAAAACTGTGTAAGCCCCAGGATAAACTTGGTCTATTTTTTTTGATTCCTATTATTCATAAGCTGTTTATAGCACATGATAAACTGTGTATACTCTATTTAAATATAGTATACCAAGTACAGTAAATACATTATCATATACCTATTATAATATGCATTTAGTAGAAATAGGATGCCACATTTAAATTTAAACATAAAATACAACCTTCAAATTGTTCTAAAATACATACAGACTGAGGAAGAGATCCTGTAGCTCTCAAATTATGATGTGGTTGTGCTGATAAAATGTTGCTCCAGTTAAGTTTAAGAAGCACAATTTTACTTTAGAAACTTTATTTTAAAAATAAATTATACTGATGTCACTGGCTTTTAGACACCCAGTGCTTCCACAGTGATTTGCAACTAAGGAGGTGCAGAGCTGCAGGTTCATCAAAGGACTCAAAGTGAGTTGATTAAAAAAAGAAAGGATTAGAAGAAGAGACGTGTGAGAAAAATATGAAAAGATTTGTCAGCCTATGTCTTCTGGATGTTTTGATTTGGTTGCTTTGCTGTTTGTATCTGCTTGGCTTCCTAGGACATTAGCTTGCTGGGGATGATGGCAAAGGGGTTGGCTATGTCTGCACGCATGTTCCTTGGAGGGACATAGGAGCAGTGTGTCCCTTCTGATGTTCTCATGAGCTTCTGTCTGGCCTGTAGCACTTGGACCAGCCCAACTGTAGGCTCAGAAGGTCCCAAAAGGCCTTCCAAACTGAAGTTTAACTCACACACAACTTTTTCTGAGCAGCTATTTGGGCCTTAATGGGGTTTTGATTACTTTGGTTTCACACTCAGTCCATCTCCAGAACTGCACTATAGCAGGGATAAATGAGATGTCAGTCAGGCCTGATATTATAATAATTAATCTTGTTGATTCTAATTTTCACCTCGGATGAAATTATGGATGATCCTTTGATTCAGTGTAAAAGAACTGGCAGCACCACTTTGTCCTTTGTCCTGATTCTGAACTTCTCTTACACTGCTGAAAATTAAGACCTGTGGTATGAAATTGGTGTATAATAAGAAATTTATCCCTTGTGTTTATCTCATCTGTGAACCTCCTGAATGAAAGCCGTGGGTCTGACTCTGATTGTCCTTTACAGTAGTTTCACAGCGATGTAACTTTAATGACTTCAGCAGAGTTACTCTGATAGATGCCCTCATGAGTAATCAAAAGTGGAACTGATCACTCCTACGCAGGGATCTTCTACTGCAGACAGAAACAAAAGGTATTTCTTTCCAAACCTCAGCTACTTAGCTGGCTGTGAAATATTTCTTCCCTTCCTTGACAGAACTGGATCTGCTGTTTATGAAAAGCAAGTATTAATTATACAATGTTTAGCCACAAACATCTGTTTTTTCTGCTTTTAAATAAACATGTTCCTTCATCTGGCAGCGAGTGTTCTTGGAAAAGATACACACTGCAAAATATCACTGTGGGTTAGCACAGGCAGCCTGATCATCTTGTCAGGGATGATTCTGTACCTTACCCAAAACACGAGCAAGCAATATTCTCATAAACAGTAAAAAAATGTATTTTTTTGTAGAGAATCATGGTGTCGGCTCAGCTGTCTGTTTATATTTAGATTTTGGGAGCTTGCAAGAGGATTAAAACCACTTGTTTCTTTTCTTTCTTTCTGTCTTTTTTTTTTTTTTCCCCTTTTTTTTTTAATTTTTTTTTTTTTTTTTTATTTTTCACTTCAATAAATTTTGCTTTGGCTTTTTGGTGTTCTTTGTAAAGTTAAATTCCCTGGGCTATGGGGGGGTGGGCCCTCAATAACTGATATGAAAGGTCCTTAATTAAGCACTTAGCATTTCAAGGCAGTTATCACGGCTAGCCCACAGACCGAGCTGGCAGTCCGTCACCACCGATAGGCCACCTAGATGACTAACGTGAGTTGAGTCGAGTCTTTTGTACTTTAGGCGAGGAGCCCCGAGGCACAGGCTGATCTGGTGACCCTCCCAGATACACTTTCTCTGCCGGAAGGAACTGGATATCGGATGTGACAACACTGCAGACGGGAACGTGGTTTGTTGTTTTTTTTTTTTTCTTTCCCCCCCTGAAGAGCAGGGATTGAGGAGAAAGTTAGAATGACAGTGGCACTTTCTTGGCTCTGTGCGTTGGTATGAATATGACCAAACCAAATGAATGAATAATTATGAGTGTATTATGAAAACAGAAAGGAAAAATCCCATTGCTGTAGTGCATTCAATTATTTCACCGATTACATGTGGCCATTGGGAAGTTAACTAAGAAAGAGGCTGCTCATTCCCCACAGTACTACTCTCCTTCCACTTATCTTTGTAATCCTCTGGACAGGAGAGCATAAATGTTTCAGGGGAAGTTTATCTTTATATTAAGGAGAGGGGGAAGACTTTTGTGGCATTAAAATGGAAAGGGTTAATGGAATGAACTATAGATTAAATTGTAAAGCAATCAAAGAAAACCAAACACTTTATAGCAGACAACCATCTTCTGGTGTTTGGGTCTGTGTCAAGCCATGGATGTGGAAAATTAAAGCCATACTGAGAAGGGAAATGAACCATGTCTAATACATCCCCAGCAATAAAATGTTTTCACTAGGACTGTAAAACTGTGGCTTACATTAGGAAAAAGAAAATCAAACTATATGTCAATTCCACATCATGGGACATGAAGTGTCCACAAAAATTTATATTACTATTTAGAAGTGTTTCATTCTGGTGTTTTATTGTGATTGGATGCGCCCTTCTCAGTATCTTTTGACTGGTATGAAAATGATTTGAACTACTTTTTTAGCATTTATTTTACATCTATTACCTGTTCTATTACTTTTTATTATTTTATTGTGCTTGTGTAGAGGATTTTGCACAGTTTTCATTATAATGTAACATTAAGTCAATTTATTTGTGTATTACACGCTGTATAATTGCACCTTTTTTTGTGGAACAATTTGGATTTCATTATCCAACAAATCAGCAGTGTTACATTTTGAAAAGCTCTTGTTAGAAATCAAGTGCATTTTCCATCTAAGACAACAGAGGTCAAGTTTGCATCAAAAAGGGATCAGAAGATTTCTTGCCGAAAACACTTGCACAGATGAGGAAGGTCATGGTGGAAACAGAAATACTAATTTCTTTCGGAAAATATTTAATTACTATGGTCCAGATCAATGGAGATCAATATCTGTAAGAAGGGAAATAGTACAGAACAAGGTGGTCTGACATGGAACAAGTTTGAAGGGGAATAGATCAAGGCAAATCCAGATGGGTGCAAGGAACACGTCAAATGTAACAACATTTTTGTTTAATATTCCTCTGTATCATTCTGTTCCTTAATTTACAAATGCCATAAAGAGTATAACCAACATAGGCAAAGCACAGTGTACATCTGTTTGTGCAGATCTGCTTTGCTATCATTTATCAGGCTTAAACCTTTCATCAGAGGTGACATAACAGCAACTGCATCTCTCTCAAAGGTGAACTGACAGCCCCTCTGAAAAAGAAATGCAAAATAACATTTTAAATAACACACCAAGAATGGGAATAGATGTGAAGATACAAACCTTCACCTGTTGTTTTTTTTTTAATCTGCAGAAATTGCTACCTGGATCCCTCGGTTCTTCTCTGGTAGTTATTATGGCTTCACTCAGAAAAGTTAAAATTAGCTCATGAGTAAATTGATTAACAAGTTGTATGCTTAAATCATGTTATGAGGAAACCTTTCTACTCTTGGACATCCTATGTCATTCCACTGGACTGTCATGACACAGTGGGACCACCAGTTTTCAGAGGGCTATGATTTCACACCTTCATTTTCTTTTCTGTTTAGCTGGACCATTTGAGGGAAAATATTGGATTTACAGGCAGGGTGTGTGTTTGTACTGTGCTGAGCACAACCGATCTATAGGATCACTTGAACTTCCATGATCAGTGAGTCCTCCAGGACTTCCAGAAATGAGGGAAACAATGGAAATAATCTGCTTTTAGTGTTTTAAATGTGCCAGCTTTTATATGGGATTGAAATCCCTGAAACTGAAATGGATGCAGAAAATGAGAAATCAAATGGTATCTTGCAAATGCAAATTATTTTCTCGTATTGGAACTATTTTGCTGTTGATAGATTTATTTCTCTAAAATATTATTCTGGCAGACCTTATCTTCTATACTGAAATTTCTTAAGGAAGATGTGAGTAAAAGTAAAGCAGATTTAGATGCTTTTTCAAATGCAACAATTTTTCAACAAATTGTCAAGTTCACTCTTGAGCTGTGGTTTAAAGCCTTCACCTGCTTCATGGTAGCTGATGAATCAGTAAAAAGATATCTGAGTATTTCAATTACGTTAATTTTCTTTTCCATCACAGCTGGCTCAGAAGCTCTACTACAGATAGCTTTGTCTACTTCAGCCACTCTCCCCAACCACACATCAAATTGCAACGTACTTCAACACCTCTCAAAGGTTAAACAAAGGGCTGAGGACTACAGCAGCAAAATGCAGTGACTGCCCAGTAATAAATGCTTTTTAAATTTCTTATGTCTGTAATTCAGACTCGACTGTTTAGGGTGTCTGTATGCACTGTATGTCTGAATGCTCTACCATTTAATGTTCCAATATTAAAAGCATCACATATTTAACACCACAAATTCTTCAGCTGATTTGAACCGCGAAACTGTGAGGTTGCACCTTGAATACTGAGCTCAGTTTTGGATCCCTCACACAAAGAAGGCCATTGAGGTGCTGGAGCGTGTGAAAAGAAGAGCACCAAAATTAATCAAAGGTCTAGAGCACAAGTCTTGTGATGAGCAACTGAGGGAACTGGGGTTGCTTAGCCTGGAGAAAAGGAGTCTCAGGGGAAACCTTCTTGCTTTCTACAACACCCTGAAAGGAGGCTGTAGTGAGATGGGGGTTGGTCTCTCCTCTCAAAGAACAAGAGATAGGACAAGAGGAAATGGCCTCACGTTGTGTCAGGAGAAGTTTAGGTTGGCTATTAGGAAAAAATTCTTCCTCAGAGGGGTTGTCAAGACCTGGAAGAGGTTGCCCAGAGAAATGGTAGAGTCACCATACATGGAGGAATTTGAAAGATGAGCTGATGTGGTGCTTAGTGACATGGTTTAACGGTGGACTTGGCAGAGCTGGCTTAACAGTTGGACTTGATGATCTTAAAAGTCTTTCCCAACCTAAACAATTCTATGATTCTGTAAGAATGGACTCCCCCTCTTCTAGACCCCATCCCCCTCCTTCTTTAATGTTTTGGGGTTTTTTTGGTGATTATAACATTTCATGGGTTGGGATAAGCTCTACAGGATGCACATGCAAGTATTTGTTATATCAAATTCCTGTGCGACGTTAATAAATGTTTGTACCTGGGTCTGGCAAAGATATCCAACTATTCTGTCCAGACAGAGATTAGTGAAAAATTTTACTTCTTTCTAGTAGATGGTCACACATAGTAATCAGTGGAGTAATGAACTCCATCACTTCTAAATGTATTGTCAGAAACCAAGTAGAGCAGCTGAGTGGGTGATGATCCAATGCAAAATGTTTTGTCTTAGTACCTCAGTTTCCCCCAGATTTATTGACTGGGTCATTTCAGCCAGAGCTTCAGTACATTTTTTTTTGATATTAAATGATCAATAATCCTGAAGGTTTGGGCTTTTTACTTTCCTTAGTTCAATTTCCACATGTAAAAGGGTAATGGAGCTTTCCTGTGACTGCTGTTGAATAGTCATAATGTTTGAAGTTTGACTGCCATCCTAAGGAATGTGATGCTTTTTGGAGGGTAAGACCTGAACAAGTACCACTCCTATTCAGTAGCAAATTGCCTATGTCCGTTCAGAGTGATAAAAGTGTGCTAGCATACTAGTTCTCAGTAAGATCTCTTCTAAAAGGTAAAAGACAAGCATGGCAGCATACTGCGAGCAAAAAAGAAATTACTTCAAAATGAATAATCGTTACTATTTTTAACTCACTCAAATCCTGTGACAAAATCTTGCTCCTGTTGAATTCATAGCAAACACTCCCTAAGTTCCATAGAAGGTTTAATTGATTCTGGTCAATAGGAACAATCCAGAGACCTAGAAGAGAGAAGTTAATTCACAAAAAATTCTATATTGGAGGGGGATCAAAGCCAGTATTTTCAGCACAGAATATATGGTCCTGTAGCTAAGAATGTAGATAATTACTAGGGTGTTTAAGTAAAGGTACTCAGACTGAAAATATTTACTTTAGAATTCATGGCACACTGTTAAAGCTTTGCAGTTAATGGTCTACTTTTGTGATCACTTTTAATCATGATGATGTGAGATTTAGTAAAGAGATGTATGTAAAAATACTGTAATAATAAGGAATTTTTTGTATAGTTTTATCTGACATGGATTTATCTTCTTTTTTCAATAATTTTGCTATTTTTGCTTACAAAAACTTAATAGGTTAATACTTGATAGCAAAGCAAATAAAATTAATTAAATTTCTATATATTCATTTTTATATTTATAAATTGAATTTATATTTTACTGCAATTTGGATAACATTTCTGTC
>WTSP01006156.1:59134-83321 GCA_025331215.1 Actenoides lindsayi
TTAGAATGGGATGAATCACACTCTGAAAAGCCCTTTCTGTCTCCATTGCCTTTAGAAGCAATACTGATGATATGATATAGACTTTTACATGATTAAACCCAGGAATCTTGTACATAGTTAAAGGCAATTCTATTGTCCATAACAATAGAGTACTCAGCACAAAGAGGTTTCTAACAGATTTGTTAAAGTAAACAATACAGACTAGTCAAGTCATAGATTATTGACAACTGGTTCTGCTCCCTTGAATCCAAACTTGTACCTCCCACATTTAAAGCCTGGCACTGCAGAAATGTCTACACAGTTCTGGACATCACATGCTTGATATGATTGTATGGAGCTTCTGGCTGGAAGGGAGGCTTCAGGGCTGTCCAGCAGGCAGGTATTTGCTTAATGGCATGGACAAAGTAGAGGGTAATTCCAACAGATGTTGAGTTCTTTGGCTTCTCTTCCTGTGCCGTATACCTGCCTGACAGCATTACTTGAAGCATAAGATTTCAAGTGCTGAAGAAAAAAACCACTTCATGGTTGTAATTAGAGCAACTCTGGCCACATGTAACTACTGATCATGAAAAATGAAGTTCATATGCTGCTGAATGACCTCAGAAGACCTTTCATGAAACATTTTGTTAACATGAAACTATGTGTCTTTCAAAGTAGTGTGCAGATTGGAAAAACAAAACAAACCAAAACAAAAAACAAAACAAAACAAAACAAAACAAGTAAAAAGTTAAGTTCTGGATGAAAGAAAACACTTAAAGCAATCAGTCATGAAGATTATCACAATATATTGCAGTACATATGCCCAAACAGCAGAAAGCAAAGACTGGGAGTGGGAAAATGAAGAACTGCCCACTGTAGAAGATCAGGTTCAAGACGATCTAAGGAACCTGAAGGTGCACAAGTTCACGAGACCCGATGAGATGCATCCACAGGTCCTGAGGAAACAGGTGTATGAAGTTTCTAAGCCACTGTCCAACATATTTGAGAAGTGGTTGCACTTGAGAACTGGTGAAGTTCCTACTGACTGGAAAAGAGGAAATATAACCCCCATTTTAAAAAAGGAAAGACCCCAGCTTTGGGGCTGCCAATGTAAGAAGGGTATGGACCTGTTGCAGCAAGTCCAGAGGAGAGCTACAAAAATTATCAGAGAGTTGGAACACCTCTCCTGTGAAGACAGGATAAGAGAGTTGAGGTTGTTTAGCTTGGAGAAGAGAAGAATCTGGAGAGTCCTTGTAACAGCCTTTCACTACTTAAAGGGGGCTTACGTGAGAGAGGGAGATGGACTTTTTACAAGGGCATGTAATGATAGGGGTAATGGCTTTTAAATAAAACAGGGTAGATTTAGACTACATGTAGGGAAGAAGTTCTTCGCTCTGAGAGTGGTGAGGCACTGAAACAGGTTGCCCAGAGAAACTGTGGGTGCTCCATCACTGGAACTGTTCAAGGCAAGTTTGGATGGGACTTTGAGCAACCTAGTCTACTGGGAAGTGTCCCTACCTGTGACATGGGAGTTGGAACTAGATGATGTTTAAGGTCCCTTCCGACCCAAACCATTCTATGATTCTATGATATTTGCTCTTTTCCTCAGTTTACCTTAATTCCCAGTTCAAGCTATCAGTACAGAAGGCTTATGTAGATCACACAGTATGGATGGCTCCTATTCTCTTTTAGGGTGATTCTACTTGTGGCAGGGAAGTTCTTTAATAACATCTAGAATTTACAGATTCTAAATCAAAACTATAATGTATTCTGATCACCTCCATAATGGAAAGTAAAGATCTAGAAATGTCCCAATAGGTTTTGAATAGGATAAATATTTCACAGAATAATGTACTGCCATTATTTAGATGAGATGACTCAATATTTGTTTAACTATGAAAAGTATATTTCTGTTCCTTGTTTATACTTGTAGGTAGAACCCATTTTTACTCCTGTTCATATTAGGGGTGGATTCTTGCATGGAGACAATTGAAAGAAGAATTTCTGGTCACCTCTGCCTGTGAAAATGTCGTGCATGGGCAAATGTTTAGTTTTCTCTATTTGTAAGCATCCCATACTTCAAGGAAAATAAAGGAAATAACTGTCACAGTGTTTTTTTTAAGAGACTGGAAGAGTAAAGGGCTCTGGAGTGTCACTGGAGTTCCACATCCACTAGTGTAGCAGATTAAAATCAGATGACTGCAAAGTGGCAAAAATTAATTATAAGGTGATAGAATTTGTATAGAGTTCTGCTCATTAGCTCACAATATGACACAATTTAATGGCTTATGCTTTAAGTAAGCCTCTAAACTGTGATTTCTTTTTTTGTGTCTTCTTTCTTTCTAACATCATTTCTCATTTGCTTATTTTCTTAAAGAACAGTAAGGAGTTTTTTACCACCGTGGCTTCCATCAAGTGGCAGTTCAGTCACAGTATTTACAGATTTGTAGCCACTCAAGCTCAGCTACTAAGAGAAGTGCTTGAGGAAAAATTTTGTCTTTTTATGCTTTATTTCTGTGGCTTTTGATTCATGGATTAGGTGGTCGTAAGTAGGTCTTGTTGACAGGAGGAATAGATCTACAAAGAAAGAAAATATGAAACATCACTTTTTCATTCCCAAAATAACATTTTGTGAACATTGAAATCTTTGATACTGATAAAACTGGTGAGGTAAGAAGGAGGAATGAATTTATCTATTTTCTTTTTATCGTTCTGATCTTATCTATTTTAAACAAATATATACACTATATTCGAATACTGCATTTTAGTCATGCCAACCATTTTAGTGCAATGTAATAAATGCCTAATGTAGAGTATGTATATAATGTATATAACACCGTAGAAATTATTGGAAATGAAATTAATAAAACCATTTTGCTTCTTTAACCATTAACTGCTTCATAAACTTTAATAAGATTTTTACTTTTAAGACTTGGATTTTTGATTCAGATATAGCTTCAGCCTTGATTCTGTCTTAGAACATCTTTCTTTTCCAAATGCCAAAACTACCTAGAGGAGATACTTAGTTTCCTGAACTACTGTGATACCACAGCAGTGTCAAAATTACAAGAATACGTTTTATAAAAATAATACCAAGATTCCCTGAAGAGAAGACTAGGGAAAACTAAATGGATTACATAAGTGAGTGGAGAATAAAGAAGGTGAAGTAATTGGGAGGAAAAGGCAGAGACTTGCACCTTAAGTATAAATGGCAGGAACTCAGGGAGTATTGTTTGTGGTTATAGCAATGAAATAGAGATTTAGAGGAGAAGCTGGAGGGATTTTGGATGTGATACATCTTGGAAAGTACGGGAACCCCTGGATTTGGTGTCTAAATATAATAATCAGAAGGCATAGAGACTTTATTCTTCATCTTCAGCACTGTGCTGGGTAAATTTTTAATTTCTTGGAGACAAGGTTTTCTTAGGTAACTTCAGAAATACACTCCTTCTCTTAGCCTGTAGTTTAACAGCAGAGGTTGCTAAAAAGTCACTGTTAAATGATTTTTTTTTGCCTCTAGAGGGTGGTTTATCTCATCCTAAAGCAAAAAAAACCCAAACATCCAAAGTATAACAGATGATTCAGTTGGAAGCACCTATTTCTTTCCTTTTAGCACAAAGGAGATTTGGGTGATGATACCTGACCTAAACATATGACTCAGTCGAACTGAATTGTGTCCATTATTTCACACTAAATTCTGTCCCAGAGGTGTACAGCTGAGGCCTGTGACTTCTAGTTATCATGACCTTATGCCTCTTTCCTTTAGGTTGGAAAATAAAATAATATTATCTAACCAAGAGAGTCTTTAAAGGATCCTCACTTAAACATGGCAGGACTGCAGCTATTGGAAGCATGATATAATGTCAAGGAGTCTTGTTCCCTTCTAGGAAAATGTTTGTGTACGTATTTATGCATCTAGGTATATGTATGTGTGTATATTCCTAGATGTGTAAATAAACAAAAAGGTTTTAAGAAAAACATGTTTTGGAATAGATAACTTATTTCATTGTCAAGGAACTCTCACTGAACATACTTACGAAAAGAAAAAGGAAATATCTGACATATTAATGCACATATTATTAATATAAACAAGATCTTTGAGAATAAGGGCCTGCCTTTGATTTGAAATGTTTCCTAGGCACCAGTATGTCAGTCGTTATCACTTTTTACATAGCTAGAATGCTGGTTATGGTATTAGAGTAGCAGGAGGGATCTTAGTAATCTACCGGATATAGCTGTTGCACATTCATTCAGTCTTTAGTTGTCCAAATTTTACTTTGCTTGGTTTTATCACAAAATCCAGAAGTGGATATAGAGAAGGATATCTGAACTAGACAGGATATTGGGAGCAAAATGTAGTAACTCAAAGTGCAATTTAGTCAGTCTATTTTAACAGAAGTTTTGCAGAAAACTGAAGTAATTGAAGACGTTAGAAAGTCTTCAGATAGTAAACTATTCTTCAATAAGTAGCATTAGACTTTGATGAGAATACGAACAAGTTAATCTTTGAAAGTATAACATTAAGACCATGTAAAAATGATGATGACTGATTTTAGGTAACACCACTGACAAATAAACAGTCTGCCTCCCATTCTATCCACCCAATCCACTGACCAAGCTTATGTGTCTCTAACAGACCTAAAGTTATTATAAATCATGTTTGTCTGGATACAACATTTCATGCTTATAGAAACGCATACACCAAATGCCTCTGTAAGACTTCAGGATGTAAAATATCCTCAGGCCTTAGTTCCTATAGAGGAGTAATAATGTATCCCTTGCATTTAGAAGCCTGTGAAGGGCATAATTTTTATTCCCAGTCTTAGCCTTTAGGTGTCAGATTAATAGGGTGTAGAAGATTTAAAAGTAGCAACCTGAGGCCCTGAAAGCAGGATTCATCTAACCTAATTTTAGCCACCTAAAATTTAGTGGCTCAGTTTAATAGTCTACACAAGCTGTGGTTCCTATTGACATCTGAGACATAAGAGTTGCAGCTGGAATCCAGGTGGAATACTTTAGGGTATCCCAAATGACACTAAATGCTGGTGTTTAGCCAGCTGACTACTCAGTGTCTACTCCATATTAATTACCTAGGATATGATTTGGTTCAAGATTAATACACCTAAATTTAGGTGTCTGCAATCTAGGTGCTTTCACAGCTATTGCATGTCTAAGCTCCCATTATTCATAATGGAAATTTAATCAACATAGTTCAGTTGCCTAAAAGTGTTCATCTAGTGCCATTTGAGATAACTGAAGTTATCCCCCATGACCTTGTTTTTCCAGATCATGGCTCTCCTGTATGTCCTGTTCCACACCCACTGTGACCATGCAGATGTCTCAGATAACCTAGAGAAACTCTGATGTGGTTATGCAAGTGAAACAATCTTCAAGAGGTTCCTGGGAGCTTTTCTGCTGATTAAATGGAGATGGCTATGGACTGAAAGGAGAACTTAGTCACATAGGGAGTAATTCATGTGACTAGTGCCATTTGATATAACACAGAATTTATGGGACATGTACTTTTTTCTAGAACTAGACCTCAGTTTCTTCATATGTGATGATTTCCTGGACTCTGATTATGCCTTGTTGAGTTCCCATGACCAGTATTATTCAAAACCAGTAAACTTGATTTTTTTTTTTTTTTTTCAGAGAAATCCAACTGCATATTTTCACCAGTGTTTGCAGACAACATGTGCTCTTCTTTCTCTGAGCATATCATAAATTATCCTATTTTAAAAAGAATTTAGTAGTATTCCCATGTCACTGCTCAAGAGGAAAAAAACCTCAGGAATCTGTTTAACCACACCTGAAAATTAAATAGGATGATTTGATCAATACATAACTTTTATTCATATTCCCTGTTAATAACCTTCTGTGGATCCTCCTTCCATATCTAATCTTAAAATGTCAGAAAAAATGTCTGTAAGAAAGTATATTGAGTAGAACCATGCAAGAAAGGAAAATTGCCAGCAGAGGTAGATTGTTGAAATGGCAATAGGAAGAAGCTCAAGTATTCAGGAGGGAAAATGACAACATAGAACAGCATAAAAATGGGAAAAGAAACTATAGAAAACCACTCAGGATCATTAAGAAGTCTGATCATTTTACCCTCTGACTGCTGGATTTGGGTGTCTTATTTTTGATGGTGACCATACCAATGTTTAAACTAGCAACTCATTAATCTCAGCTATCTTCTGTGTTTGTTTAAGCAATGGATAACTGCTTTTTACTTTTAATCTGTGTATATTCTGCTCATTTACATATTTTTTTGCACACAGGTAAAAGTGGCAAGCAAGTGATCCAGTGACTGCTTCACTAGGAAGCTGCATAGTCTCTTGCCTTCTCTCCCTTCCTCTCCTTCCTCTCCCTGCTTTGAAGTACAGCTCATTTATAATGGCTTTTAAATACTGACATGGGTCCAAAAATATGAATGATACTTGGTGAGCTGGTGCCCACGTAGTTACAACCAATTGGACTCCTGAAGGGGAAAGAAGCAAATCAATGAATGCAGTCTTCTAACCCTCTGGCTGTCAGTACTATTTCAGTGCATTTAAAGGCAGACATTCAAGGGAAGGATTTCAGCTGCTGTCTGTGCTGTTACCTACATTTTTCAGAGTCACTCTGCTCTTTCAAGGAGCTCATTGGCAAGGTTTGGGATCTTACTAGGGAAGTCAACATGCAGGAGAAATTGTTTCTTAGGGGTAGCAAACAGGAAACACTAGTAGGAAAGGATATGGTACAGTTCCAACTCCCACAGACAAATACCAACACTTTAACATATGTTTTGGTATTTCTCTGACATGTTTCTTTGGACTGTCCTCTCTTGTCTCTACTGAAGATTGAACCCGAGATATTTCTTTCATAACGTGTATTCAAAACACAGCTGAAAGAACATACACCACTGCTTTCTCTACCTGAAGGATAAAATATTGTGTCCAAGAAGTAAGAGAACCATATTAGTTTCCTCCTCTGTGCATTTTTTCTAACACTGTCTACCTAAACAATGATAAATAGCCTCTTTTGGAGGCAAATCCTCAGCTTTTCTAGCAAAGGCATTCTGCCTTTCATAAAAGAATTAAGGAAAAACTGAGATAAAGAGAAAGCTTAAAAAATATGTTAACTCTCTATATTTGTTCAGACACCTGGCAAGAACGAGGAGAGGAAAAAGTGCTAGAATTAACCCCTGTAATTTTGCAAATTAAGAAAAATATTGGCAATTTTTTTGCAATTATTGTCATGATTAAACACCTTCAGGTTCAAACGTAACATTTTCTCAGCCCAGAGGATAATCTGTGTTCAGAGAACAGATTTGTGTCTTCTGCTGGACTATTCAGAAGTATTTTGATTATCTTACTGATTTGGATAGCTGTGACCAAGTTTTCCAGACCAAGAAGTAAACATGTGTTTCTAAAATGGGAACTCCTAAATTCTGTTTTCATAGATGTTCCTAAGAAGGGACAACTACAGATGCTTAACCATAGATGACTATCTCTAAAAGACAAAGAGTAAACAATGACACACTTTGAGGCAGTGGGGAACAAAAAGAAGAAAGAAAATGTTTGACCAAGAGTAAATCATAGATTTTTTTCATGGCCATTGAATCAGCTCTCCCAAGAGCATGAAATGGATCATCAAGTCCGTCTCCTTGCTATCACAGTCCATCATATAATTCATACTTGGTCAGGCTTCCACCTAAAAAGGAACAGTAATTTTGTTCTCATTTAATCTCATTTTTTCTCTCTTTCCAAATGCTTTTCCTGAATTTCCTTGGCCTAATAATTAGAATCTGCCAATAAGTTCAGATCTTGGTTAGCTTCAGCATTTGGGGTTTAAATCTGATTCAGCCCTAGAAGAATCAATTCACTGAAGTGCAAGGGTACAAGTACTGCTTTATTATACCAGGTACTTACTCATTCCCTGATGTTCCTTACTACATTGCCTCTGAACACAAGCTAAGGGATTGTATTAAAAACTTTAATGCCCCTAAAGTTAGATTCAGAATCTCAACTGATTCATATATGCAAAAAATGCTAATTACTTTAAGCCTAAAGCCAAGACCAGAGTTTTCTAAATCTTTCATAATGCACTTAACTATAACATAACCACTCTTATCCAGTCATGTGTTGATGTAAATTTATCCACTACCTTTTCTGCTTCCTTTCTTCCTTGGCTTGAGACAGACTATATCCCAAGCCTGTCCAAAATATTAAAGCTAACTCTATGCAGCATTTTTATGTATTTAAACATTTAATAAAAAGTAAGATATGCAAATTTTTAAAATATTCATTAGTGTATGTCTGTAATTAAAAGAACTCTTTGGTTAGGATTTAGTTAGTTAGGAGGGTTTTGGTTTTGTTGTTGTTGGTTTTTTTTGCCATGTTAGCTTTGAGAAAACAGGTCACCTCTGCAGATAGATTGCAGCAAATCTGATTTATGGCCAAACCCTACAGAAAAGGAATCTCTATGAAATATTCACTTTGATTCAACTGCAGTGGGAAAATGTGAAAACAGAGAAAGCTCATGACATGATATATGAAAATAATTCATTCTGCTGTATATGAAAAATGAGGGGATCCGGCAGCATCAATGATTCATCCTCTGCTAATACAAATTCAAAGTAGAGGAAATACTGGATTTTGTAAAACAACAGTCTGACAAGAGTTAAGCTGCCAAGTATTGTTTCAGATCATCATTTCCTGAAAAATGGGAAGATGATTATAGTGGTTTCACCTGCTGCAGCTTCCTAGCACACTATTAGCCTGCACAAAGGTTTTTATATCTAGTTTGCACCATCCACAGACTTATTAAGATTGTGAACAGCTGGTGAACTGTTTTGTTACTGTTTTCAGTGCATGTCACTCTGTTTTATTCAAAGCATATCCTGTCCTATTATGCTGATGAAATTTTCTTCATCAACACATTGGGTCAGCTACTCAGCTGGTGTAAATCAGCATAGCATCACAGAAGCCAACAGAATGATATGGATTTACACCAGCTGGGAATCTGTCCCATAGATCCTAAGACAAGCAAATAATTCACAGTGAATTATTTATAGGGTGAATTTCACATGATTTTCTGTTTATGAAAATCTTCTGTTTATTCTGAATTCTATGCACAATTGCTTCAGAATAACTCCTTTGGCAAAGAATCCTTTGGACTCCAAATGTCTCAGTGTGCAGGTGATGGGTACTTTGTTCTTACATCACTCATCATGATGTAAGATTGGGTAAAGAAACCTGAGTTTCTCAGATTATTTCAGATTACTTCCTCTTGTACTTGCTCTTGGTTACATGATCATTTAAAAACCAATGTTATTATAATTTAGTGTTTTGTTTTTCTTTTTTGAATTTAAGATCTAAAGCCATGGAGGCAGTTCTGTCATACAATATATTGGTAACAATTTTTTGACCACAGTGGAAGATCCCCTGAATTTTATAAATATGACCATCTGGAATTATATATGCTTCCAGCTAGGCAGAAGAATGATATGGTGTATTGGGTGCAGGATACTTTTGGAACCCTTTCCAGACTTGCAAAGACCTTTCTTACCTGCTCAAGCAAGTCACTTTAGCTTCTTTATACCACATTTCCCCTACCTGTAAAATTCTGGAGTAATTCACATATTTTTAGGTTTAGAAAAGCTGGGCAGTTAGTGTGATAAAACTAAGGGGATTTCTATACATTTCATGGATAACTTATCTCACTCACTTTAGACATGTCTTGGAATGAGGCAGAGGTGACTAATTCTCTCCATATGGAACTCTTCTTTCAGCTGCTCTGAAACATTCATAGACTTACACAAATTAAGCTGGAAAAATAATATTTTTTTTTCTGATAAAAATATAAAAATTGTTCATTATGCAATTGAAAATTAGTATGTGTGCTTTTAATGTACTTCCATTTTTCTCTGAGGATCAAAGCCTCTGTCATTTTTAAATTTTAGCTCAAATTGCTAAATATTGCTGCAGAGGTAGCTCACTGGTTTGAGTTGTTTCTTCTTCTGTCCCAGTGATAATCCATCCTAGTTTAGTCAGGAAGAAGCTACTTGACAGTGAATAATATTCTCAGGACATTTTCCACAAAGCAACACTAGAAGTAGAGTTGGATTCAGTGCCCTAAAATGAGGTGTCTAGTGCCATTGGAAGTGCCCTAAGACAGACATGTAGCACAGCCCCATGGGGTTGGCAGATGTTACACAGAATATGTAGAAGACTCTGGACAGTAGCTGAAGGTCAGGCACACTAGAATAAGGTGCCTTAGATGGAAGTAGAAACCTGTCAAATGAATCAAGCTGCTGTAGAGCAGCAGCTCAACATGAGCCATCAGTGTGCTCTTGCAGCCCAGAGGGCCAATCGTATCCTGGGCTGCATCAAGAGAAGCATGGCCAGCAGGTCAAGGGAGGCGATTCTCCCCCTCTACTCCACTCTCGTGAGATCCCACCTGGAGTACTGAGTCCAGTTCTGGAGTCCCTGTTACAGGAAGGCTGTGGATGTGCTGGAACGTGTCCAGAGAAGGGCCACGAGGATGATCAGAGGGTTGGAACACCTCTCCTATGGGGACAGACTGAGAGAGTTGGGGTTGTTCAGTCTGGAAAAGAGTAGGCTCCGGGGAGACCTTCTTGCGGCCTTCCAGTATCTGAAGGGGGCTACAAGAAAGCTGGGGAGGGACTTACTAGGCTGTCGGGCAGTGATAGGACTACAGGGAATGGATTAAAACTAGAGATAGGTCGATTCAGGTTGGACATTAGGAAGAACTTCTTCCCCATGAGGGTGGTGAGACACTGGAACAGATTGCCCAGAGAGGTGGTGGAAGCCCCATCCTTGGAAGTGTTTAAGCCCAGGCTGGATGGGGCTCTGAGCAATCTGCTTTAGTGGGAGATGTCTCTGCCCATGGCAGGGGTGTTGGAACTAGATGATCTTTAAGGTCCCTTCCAACCCTGACAAGTCTATGATTCAATCCTCTTAAAGTCTAATGGCACTTGACCTCCAGCTGCTGTTCTAGAAAGGTGTTAATCTCTCACATATAATTCTGCTTCGTGCAGACTTCTTGAATGCTCTAGAGTGTCTTTTTCAGAATACCAACATTTAAGTGATGATCCTGTTTATGCATCTGCATTCAGCTCCAGATGAAGACAACTAAGTTTAGTTACATTCATACAGGAATCTGGATGTGCCCTAGGCACCTAAGCTCCTGTTATAAGTGGTAAATAGGAGTCAGTTCAGTTTTATACAAAGCCACATCTAGTGCCATTTGAAATACCCACTAGTTTTCCAGCTCTTGCTTCAGAATAACATGAGAATCACACAGTGGTGGCATCACATTTGTCAGATCCATGTAAAAGTTTCAAATACTCTGATGTATTTCAGATGGTGGTAAATTCTTATATTTTTACCAAACTGACAAGTAAACCACCCCTGCTTGACTGTACTGACTAGGTTTCCATGAATTATAACAGAAATGTAGACAGTTATCTTACCTATAAATATGCCTATGTAAACACCTGAATTCAGTTGCCTTAATCACAAGCTCATCTCTACACTATGGAGAAATACATAGTGTGAGGTCAATCTGAAAGGCTCAGAAAAGGCACCAATACAATGTGCTTTATCCTTAAGTAAAGTGTATCAGTCCAGGATTTGTACAATGATAACATCAATCTGCAGTCTTTGGACAAGATTGAGGACATTTGAGACATTTATTTATGTGCCATTCTTTGCATGGGATTAATCTCATCCAACCTGAGATGCCTACAGCACAACGGTCTACATTGGAGGTGGTTGTCTGAATGCTAATTATAATTGAGAGAGAGAAACATACACCTAGCTTACATTTTAACTTTCAGCATCAGATTAAACTTTTTTTTCACCATTATTTCCTCATTTCAAATGACAAAGGGAAGCTGTTTCTTCAGCTGACACATCATCAGACACTCCTATAATGTTACACTAATTCCAGCATTCTTTTTTATGTGAATTTCTTCCGAATTTCAGTATAAAAAGTACCACTAATCAAAATAATTTTTTAAAGAAGTATTTCAGTATAAGATCATTAACAGATCCATTCCCAACATAAGATTCACAAGTCACTTCATCCTAGGACTAAAAAGACATATGACTGTGAGAAAACCATTAAAAAATGTCACTGTAATATTATCACATTTTTAGATACTCTGCTGGAGTCACACCTCCATAATAAATATACATAACTCAAGATATTTATTAATTTTCCCTGCACAAGGCAGTTTTGAACCTCAAATCCATCCTCTGTTGTCCCTTATTTCACTGGAGCATAAACGTTCTGTATCACCAATATAAGAAGCGATACAATTTTTATTTCAACACAATGTGGTGTCTGTGAGCAGCCTTTATTGTGGGAAGTAGGTTCAGAAGGTAATAATTGTTGCATGCATGGCATGCCAATCTGATCAATAGACTGCTGAAGCATGTATGGCCAGCTCTGCCCAGCCCCACCATTTGCAACCTAATTAGCAGCTGCTCAGAGATGGGAAACAGGTGCAGATCCGGGCCCAGGCCAGGGAAGTCTGCCTATAATTAACAAGGAAAAAAGGGTCAGATATTGGGAAGAATATCAAATCTTGGTCCACTGGGGCTATCATGCTGGCCTCAAAGGCATAGTCACCTGAGATCTTAGGCATGCTAATGTAAATTATGCAAGCTTTCAAACAACATGGCTGCATAATCAGTTGGCAGGGAAGAAATGACTGGCTGTTTTTTGTGTAGTTTAGTTTGAGCAGTTAAAAAAAAAAAAAAAGAAAATAAAAAAAAGAAACGATTTAAATGTTCTAACTGTGTTGCTTTGTTGTTTTGCAAATAATAGTAGTTTGCTGTTGAATAAACAGAGGAGAAAGTGCCTGACTTGCCTACTGTTAGCAATGAAATGCAGGCATATTATTTCGGTCTGAGATTTTATTTAATCATTGAACTAAGGGAACACCTACATATACGAAAACAAAATCAATTCTGAATTAACAAGGATGACCCTGGTTAGCATATAGGCACACCGCAAACTGGAAGTTGAAGCCTTTCTAATATTGCTATTTTCTAGCTATATTTGTATAATGTGTGAAGAACCAAATTACTTCTTCTAGATAATAAAATGTTTGATGACTGGTTGATTCTGTCTGTGGTGATTGTACCCAGGGCATCAGCTAGGGTTCCAGGTCTCATTGGGCTAAGGAGAATATTTACATGAGAGAAAAAGAAAGGCTTTTTACATGAGAGGAAAAAGGTAGGAAACTACCCCAAGGTACTTAAATGTATTGATGACTTGACAGAACTTTCTGGATGCCAACAGGTACTTCAAAGGAAGGAGTGTTTCCCCATGAGGAAAGGCATAATCCTTCAGTTTGCCCTTTGAAGTTTATCTGATTAACTTTAGTTCTGTAGCAGAACAGAGGCCAATCACATGCACTTATACTAATTAGCCCATTACAATACATATCTAATTGAGATGTTATTAATATGTCCTCAAACACAGGCACACAGACATGCACAAACTTAGGACCACCTTTCAAACAGTGGGAGGTATGGACATCTAACATGAAAAATGTGAAGGAACTTCTTGGTCTCTTCCATTGTAAAATGTCTGCACATGTCTTCTTTAAATGAATACTTTTAGCAAAAGAGCAGACAGACAATAATGTTTCTAACTGTTTTTTACTCATTTTTGCAGAATTGGCCTTTGCCTGCCTCCTAACACCTTATTTCTTTACCTAAAAAGTTAGTTATTTTATGTAACTTCTCAAAACCACCATGAGAACTGAATTGAAATGTCTAGTCAAGAGGGAAGACCCTTTTATGGGGGGATGGAAAAAATGCACCATTGAAAGTAAAGTATTTTGTAACTAGAAAGGCTATGAAATTATTCTAGCTATTTGAATTTTTTGAATTTCAGCTCTTTGGTTGCTCAAAGATCCAGTTCCCAAACATTTGCCAAATTCTGATTTTTTGCTCTGCTTTAACATGGGAAATATTTATAAGAATTATCATTATTCAGTATTATTTGCATCATGGCAGAATATAAAAACAGAAATAACAAAAGGAGCATGTTTTTTGAAGTGGAAGGATGCTTCCATGGTTATGAGGCTGACTACAGTTCAGTGTTTCTCAAAGTAAAAATATTTTCAGGATATCCAGGTCACAGTGGGAAATGACCTCCTGGGAAGTGTAGGGCATGGTTAGCTGACCTGACTGGGCAATAGGCAGCCAGTGAGAGGAACCACAAAAGGAGCTAGAAGTCAAAGAGCCTTTGAGGATAAGCAATGTGTTCACATCCACACAGTAAATATTCCTGCAGAGGCTAGAAATCTGCCCATGCTGTGTAAGGAAAGCTGGAGCAAGAGCCCTGGAAGGACCTGGAAGTTTATTACTCTGACTTTTTATGTATGTGATTAGCTGTAGAAGAAGTGACTCTTCAAGAAGTGGCTTATTCCAGAGATTTGGAGCATGTATGGCCAAACAGACCTACTTTGCCAAAGGGGTACCACTGGTTATCACTGTGCATATCCTGCCCTTCTGGTTTTCTGTGTCAAAAACTTCAGTGCAATAGACATGTTTCTTCAGTCTTTTAGTTATGGTGAATCTGATGGAAAACTATTTAACCTGAAAGTTATTAACTGATCGTACTTAGTCTAGACAAAAGAAACAGTGAAAGGGCAAGGAAATATTATCTTTGATCAACAGATGGGGAATTGAACCACACTGGATTTAAAACACACACCCAAAACCATGTAAAAAATTGAGCCTGAGCTGTATGCCAGGGGTCTAGCTAGTATATTTTTTCCCTTCCACTAAAGGAAATATCCACATAGCTCTAGCTTAAAAGTAAAAAGTAGCAAACAAAATATTACTGGGTTTTGACTCAATGATATAGTGATCATAGCAGAGGAAAGATGTCTGATTCCTTTAAGAAGCTAAAAAATATAGATATTAGTTTGGCGGGGGGGGGAAATGCATTACAACATTTTATTCATATTTTGTTTATTTTTCTCACTCACTAGAAGAAATCCAGTAATAAATTTGCAGAACTGCCTCATTTTTGCATGTTGATCTTACATACTTCTGTCCAGAAAACAGATTGGAACAACTGACCAGATTAACAGATTTTTAGTAATCATTTGCTCAACCTTGTCTGTGGTACTCCAGAGTACTGAAGGTTAGTGATGCTGCTTAAAAAGCCCAAATGCTTCTTTTTTCTTTTTCTTTTTTTTTTTTCCTTAAAATAAAACTCTTCTTTATGTCTTTCTTTTTCTTATCCTGACATCAGCAATGGCAGGAGTTGCATTGTACCTCTCTGTGGCCCAGACTGCAGTATAATATACATTGTCTGACAAAGCCCCACAAAGTGGAATACAAATAACTCCATATCATACTGGAAAAGGAAAGCAGTGTGGAATTTCTTCAGTATCAACAGCTTCAGCTTCTTGAGTCTTCTGAGAGAAATGATTTCAAGAAAAGAGAAAGAACTTTATATCTGGAGATAATTTGGAGATGGGAAGTATGACTGTCATTTGAATTTGACAGCCTGAATTCCCAAGACAGGGCTTTTTGATTATTCTTGTTCAAAAATTTCAGTGCTGATTCTAGAATGACACCCTTTATACCTAACATACAAAGTAAAGGAAATATTTATCTATATTCTGCATATGTGAAGTCACATACAACACACAAGAATACCTTTTCAAATCCCAAGTGACTTGAGGTGATTAATTAATCATTACAAGATCACTGGGACAGGAATATTATCTCCAATTTAGACGCAGCAAAATGGATGAAAACAGTTGAAGTGATTTATTCAAAGAGTAAGAAGCCAGCAGAGTAAAGGAACTAATTATGATTCATTTCTAACTCCTTGTGTTATCTATATATTCCTGTAGGTTATTGAATACAATATTGGAACCCTGCACACAAACAGCCGTGAACTTTAAGATAATTCACATTGAATTGGCCTCTAACTCCATAAGGGTTTAGCTTGTATAAAAAATCCTGTCTTTACAATCACATTTTGTAGCACAAACTCAAAAAGAGAATAAAAAACTTCAGTGTTTTCCACTGAGTTATAATTATAACTATACATTTCCATGTCCCAGTAGATATGTAACACATAGATAATCATTTGTTGGTCTAATGAAAGCTATCACCACTCTTTAACTAGCCTTATTTAATTTCTATCCTTAGAGCATCATAGCTAAACTAACCATACTCTTGTAATGTTAGGCAGAAAATCTAATTGGAGTCATTGGAGTTATGATGATCAAAGGGAAATCTTGACATTTTTAAAGTGATTAAACTGAAGGTACCTTTCTAAAATAAACATCTATTGCTACAGAATATAGCTCATGCTTTTTAGGAACACAGATATTAATCAGAGTGTTGGGGTCATGGAAGAGCTACTTTTTTCTCTGAAAATGTATCCCTACATGTTGTTTTTTAAAAAAATTTCATTCCCTGCTACTGTCATTAGCCGTGTCTAGTCACCATTACAAGCACCAGACAAGGCAATCCAATGCTGAGGCACTAAATTATTGCCAACCCATTTGTACCATCTGCTGCACAAGTGTCTGTTGATGGAAGGGGTGGTGGGGCACCTGGTGACCATGATGTCAAAACAACATTTGTAGGGGAGGCAGGGAACAGCAAAACGACTTCATAAACAAAGCATTGGAATAGGCAAGAAACTGAGATTAGCAGAGACTCCAAAGCAAGTAAAATTGATGCTCTTCTGCTTGGCCATTTTGAGAATCTCAAATGCATACATTGCAATGGCCTTCTCAGAAGCAGAAGAAAAGTTGAATTTTGATGCTTATAGATTACAGAAGTAAGACAGTTATATTAGTGATACAGGAAATCACAGATAAAATAAAGGGGAAAAGATAAAGAAATAACTGAGGGAGCTGTGGGGAGTCAGACTTGCTCAGCACCTGACTGGAGGAGTGAGGAAGAAAGGGAGAATTGGCTGATGCTGCTGGGAGGGGTGTTTGTTCCCTCCTTCAGAGGCAGGTTGTGTTTCTAGGGCTTGGTGTAGAAATAGCTGGCAATGAAATTAAGGATGGTTTTCCATCATCTGTATGTAACCTGTTTTCCTTTTTTGCTTATACAAAGCAATATGACTTCAGCGATACTTTTTAAAATTATTATTTTATAAACCAGTAATGGAATAAAGCACAAAATGCTCATCCTGAAATCTGTCTGATTCTACCCTTACAGAATATTCTTTCCCTCTACTTCTGCCTGTACATCTCTTAAAGTAAAACACCCTCCCATCGTTAGAAATGGTGGGGTTTTTTTATTTATGACATGTTGTGACTGAGTTAATTCTTCTTTTTATATATCTGCAACAATTCTCTGTGTACTTGTTAGTATACCTGCTCAGCTTTTTTCTCCAGAAAATTTCAGATGTCTCATATCATGTTCTTCTATCATTCATGATGGACATCACTGAATGTAACTGATTTTTCAATGACTTTTAAACACAATTTAAAATAACTTGGTATAAAATATATATGGGTGAGCTTTCTTTTCCTGTTTCTCTATTTCATTCTTGCTTAATCTCTCTCTGAAGTGACATGGATTTGTAGCATGAACTTTAAATGTAACTGATTTGGTGAGGTTAATTGCTAGAATGTTATGCAATAGCTGAAAATATTACAATTTCAGATGATGAACATTCCTTAGTGGCCTTTTGAGCCATTTTGTGTTTATTTGGATCCATGAATTCCAAGAAGTAAATTTTACATTCTCTAGTTGACTTCCTAAAAAGTCTTATTTTTCTTCCTTTCTTTTTTGTTCCTTTCCAAGTAACTCTCTGAAGGCAAAAAAAAATACAGACATATTATATAAAAGTATGGCTGTCTTTGTTATTTTCATGTCTGCTCCACATGTTCAGTTGTAATAATAACTTGCATCTCTATGTCTAAAATACTGCACAAGGATTGAATAGCACAAATCCTCAGGGTCTGAATTAGAAAACAAAAAGTCTAATATGTAGTGAAGTGTCTTACAAGGTATTCATCCATCCTGTAGGAAGTAGAGTTTCTCAGGACCACTAGTCCAGATAGTTGGAGAATTCGAGGTTTGCAGTTTCCATGAGACAGGTTATCAGATTTCGTTTCCCCATAATGGTATCTCAAAAGTCTCTGCAAATGTTTTCTCTATTGTGGCTTTTAAATCTTCTTAAAGAATTCTGTGAACATTTATACTTCTTGGACCAGCTTCAGCGGTCTTTGAGGACCAGCTGATTCTCTTGCTTCCAATTTAATTGAATCTCATCTTTTCAATCTTTCCCCATTGTTACATTTACTGTATCTCTAAGGATCTCTCTTACTTCCATCTAGACCCACTTGCTATCTTTATTGATGTACATTGTCCACCTGATGCCTCAGAGTAAAGTGAAATTATTTGACTTCTTTTAGAAATCTTTTTTATATCTCCCAGCATGACAGTTAACGCAGAAACAGAATGACAGAGATGAGTTACTGTTCCTGTAGTATGTAGGTATTTTTTTGAAAAGTGCTGACTACTCAGACATCTCCCATTCTGCACCAGCACAATTCATTTTTACTGTGCAACTGTAGATCTTTACACTTGGGTTTATTGAATGAAATCTATCTGTGATGACAGTTTAGACTTTTAATCCTTTCCTCTGGCACACTTACAGCCATCTTAACTGGAGTTGCTCACAAAAGTTAATAACTCTACTCTCCATTTTGTCCATAATAACAACATTAAACTGTATCTGATTCATTTCATGCCTCTATCCTATCATGTTGGAGATTTTACTCTAGTGGAGCTAGTTCTTGTCCCTCAGGTATTTGTGCTGGTCCACATATCATATCACAGCCTGTCTCAGGTCTGATTATATTGGTGAGAAGCTCAAATAAGAATGTAGCACTAAGTCATACTCTTTTGTGAAGGTTAATCAAAGGGTTCTGATCAGTGATGCAGAGTCCAGCTGGTGACCTGTAAGTAGTGGTGTTCCCCAGGGGTCAGTGCTGGGTCCAGTCTTATTCAACATCTTCAACAATGACCTGGATGAAGGGATGGAGTGTACCCTCAGTAATTTTGCTGATGATACTAAACTGGGAAGAGTAGCTGATGCACCAGAAGTCTGTGCTGCCATCCAGCGAGATCTGGACAGACTGGAGAAATGGGCAAAGGTAAACCTAATGAAGTTCAACAAGGATAAGTGTAGAGTCCTACATCTGGGGAAGAATAACACCAGGCACCGGTACAGGTTAGGGGTAGACCCACTGGAAAGCAGCCCCATGGAGAGGGACCTTGACATCCTGGTGGACAACAAGTTATCCACGGGACAGCAATGGGACCTTGTGGCCAGGAGGACCAATGGTGTCCTGGGGTCCATAAAGAAAAGTGTGGCCAGCAGTCAAGGGAGGTTCTCCTCCCCATCTACTCTGCACTAGTGAGAGCATATCTGGATTATTGTGTTCAGTTCTGGTCTCCCAGTTCAAGAGGCACAGGGAAATTCCAGAGAGAGTCCAACGGATGATGAAGGGACTGGAATTTGCAACACTTTGCAAAAAACACTGAGGATTTGATTTGTTTTGTTTCTTTAGTTTTGTTTTAATGAGGGAACAAAAATGTATTTTCAGAACTTTGAATAGGAATCAGATTTTGAAAACCTACTTTTCTGTGCTATTTGACTTCATTGTTCTGGCTTTAGACTTTCCTGAGCTTCTTGTTTCTGTATTCTACAAAGAGTTTGTGTTTTTTTATATTCTCAAATTCTTCTGTTAAAAAGTTAATAAAAAACAAATAGAAGTTTTAGCTGATCTCATAACAAAGTGTTTTTTTTCTCATAATCAGAAGATGCAATTTCACAACATCTCCAAACACATCTAGAAGCAAGCCTCAGGTAGAAGAAAATACCTGAATAACTGATAGGACTTTTTCAGATACTGATTTACTGCCTTTGGAGAGATTCCCTAATGTTCTATAGCAGAAAAAAATTGATAGCCTTATTTTATGAAGCAAAACAAGTATGTAGTTTTCTGTGATAATGAAGAGCTGTTAAGCCTTTTCCTATCTTTTTTTGGATAAGACATAAAATTAAGGTTCTGACCATATCTGACATTAGATATTCAATAGCATCGTTCATCTAGCTGTGTACCTCTCTACCCCCCTCACTACTGATGTGGTTTTCAGCCCTTCTGTGCTGGAGTTCATTTAGCTGTCCCAGCATCTACACTCTGTTGAAATATATGTGACTCTAATTTGCCTACACAATGACCTACTTTAGTTTCTCCTGGAAAAACTAGTTTTTGTTTCTCAAGCTGAACCATGGTGTGTTTCAGCTCTACTTGTCAAACAGAGGTTGTTTTCCATCCAAGAGGGAGCTGCAAATGTAATCCAGGATTTACGTACACAGCACAGTAAGGTTGGCCTTCCATTTTTATGGTAAAGTACCAATTATCTACTGACTCAGAAAAGACTACGAGCTCCAAATAATCTCTGAAATCAGAAAACTTTATACTCCTGCTTGAAAATGTCTGAGAGGTAATTCAAATATTGGTTTACCCCTAGGTCATTCCTATAATGTCTAAGAGGGACAAAAGTAATTCATCTGAACATGAAATTCATAAAATAATAACTGTTTTTCTATCCATGACAAATCTTTGTTGATTTCAGAGCAGCTGGGTAACTTTGACATACAGGCAGCCACTCATGTAATCTGGAATATTGTCTTATTTTCATAATAGCAGAGTTTGCCTTAGGGTTTACTGTTAATTAATCATGTCCAAATATTAACTGACATCCGTTCTTGGGTGTGAGCAAAACTCCCCCCCAGGGCACCTCCTCAGTGGAAAATTTAGCATTTCCATTTAGAAAGTGAAAAGGATGAAATGCTCTAAGAATTAGGGCAAGGGAAGAAACAGCTCACATTAGCTAGGGGAAGACAGGGAAAGACCAGTTGGCTCTCAGGAGTCAACTGAGGAAGAAGTCATCAGTTTTGGCAGAGATTGAAAGAAAGGAGGAAGGAAGAACAATTAAGGAGCTGCCATCTTCCCCTGGAATCACACTGGTGTAAACCCAAATGTGAGCAGGCAACCTGACCTTTGATCAGTATTACAATAATTGTACATTTTTGGTGATCTGTATGGTTTAATGAAGTTATTATAGACTTACAGCAGAGAAAACAATGATAGACCTAAACCTAGTGAGAAAATTCTTTTTGTTAGGAGAATATTTTGCATGAACATGTGCAAATGGAATCTTAACATAAAAACCCAAGACTCACTGAAGTTTTTGACAGACTTTATGGTGTGAAAATGAACGAGTGTTTCAATTATTTTTCTTTCATTTATAGAAGAACTGAAATACTTAAAATGACCATCCCGTGGAATGAGTTTATTGCAATGTACATGAACAAAGAACACATACTGAGACAGCCACATAGAGGTAACTTGAAATCTGTGCACAGAGAGATTTCACTTCCATTGTTTATTCATCCCATTGTACATATATATTGAAAAAAACCTGTCACCTAAAAGTGAAGAATTCTTTCCATCAAGTATTGGAGAGTGTTACTCATCAATGTTCTTAAAACATCTTCTATGCATATATCTATTTCAGAGTCCTATTCACATGGGACTATCTTTGCTCCACCTGCCCAGGAGTATTTACCTGCCTAAATGCTAAAATGTCTCAACAGTGTGTGCTAACACACATTTTAAAATATATATATGTAATATTTAAATATATATATAATAAATATAATCACCAAATCTGAGTGGTCTATTACCACAAGACATGCTTCAGATGCAACAGGCAATTCTCTATGCAATTTCTTAAGTACTAAAAAAATATGTACCTTATGAAGAATGTTTTAATTCCAAAAAAAAAAAAAAGGTCTCTATTTATAAAAAGTTTAGTAATGCAATGGTTTGAAAGATATGGTAGTAGTAATTAATTGAATTAGATTTATGTGCACAGCTCGGGTTTCTTTATATTAAAAGAGGTGAGTGGTATAAAGAAACTAAGCTGAGGTGATACAATGCATTTTCAAGTTAGTTGAATACTAGTGCTACATCAGAAGTTGTACTTTCAAGCAACACCTATTAGACCATCCTGTTACAGACTTTACACTGAGTTCCCTGTGTCTGAAGTGACTGTATTACTAATCTAAAGATGCCTAATAAAGAAGGAGCCTATCAAAGAAGTTAAGGTCCCTACTGCATCAGTATACCTGTATCAAGACATAGAGAGAATCAGTGCTCCAGGAGGTCACAGCCTTGCTTTCAGAACAAATCTGATTTTTTCAGAGATTTCTGGTCACTAAATGTACAGGTAGACGATGAGTTAAAAATTATACAACTTATTGAAAGCTGTAGTAAAAAGTAGAATCTATTCACTCATATGGTGTAAGATTCTCCAGATAAACATATGTTACTCTATGTTTCCTGATTGAAAACTTGACTGTTCAAGCACATTTTACTTTGAGGCACAGATGGGTGGTAGCAATTTGCTTACATTTCCATACTTGGCCATTGAATAAGCCAGGAATAGAATGAACATCACCATTTCCATCTCTCACTTGAAATTTCCCCTCCTTATATTTCCCAGTGGTAATTACAGTAAGTTCGGGAGAGTCTTTTTTCTCAAAGGTATATTGACAATGGTTTGAAATTATCTTTTCTTTCTTTGCTGACTGCAATGTTCTTGTTCAAACCACCCTTTACTATTAGGTCACATCTGCTATACTGTGTCCAGTTCTGGTCCCTGCAATATAGGAAAGACATTGATAAAGTGCAATGGCTTCCATGGAGGGCCACCAAGACATTCAGCACTAGAGCACTTGCCCCATAAGGAGAGACGGGGCTTGTTTAGATGGTGGAAGAGATGGCTTTGGGTAGCTGGGGTAATAGGGACAACTAAGAACAGCTCTTCAAGTAAGTATGAGGGAGGTACCAAGGAGACAGAACCAGGCTCCTCATAGTGGTGAATGACAGGAGGACAAAAGACAAAGGACATAAATTAAAACAGAAGTTTAGACAAAATGTAAGGAGAAACTTCCACCATGAGAGCAGTCAAAATTGGAAGAGGTTGATCAAAGTGATTATGCAGTCTCCCTCCTCAGAGGTTTTGAACAACCACCCAGATCAAGCCCTGAGCTACACTATCCCTGCTTTGAGCAGGAGGTTTGACTGGAGACTTCCTGAGGCGCCTTCCAACCTGCATTAGTCTATGATCCTATACAACTGTGCATTTACTATATGATTCTGCAACCTCAGTACAGATATAATTTGTATCCTGCTGGGTTGTTTGTATACACATCTTTTCTTGTTTCTTAAAGAATCCCTTGCCTTGCATTTATACAAAGCTCCTTTTATCTCACATTAAAAATTGCTGATATTTCTGATGTTTTCTTGTATTATATTGATAAGTTCTCCCATGACCTATGGCTAAGAAGTCATTCCTATATGACACTTAACTTTAGTCTCTCTTGCAATCTTTGCTGAATTGCTTTCTTGCTCTTGTAAAATGCATTCAACTTCACAGATATGCGACAGATAAGTGAACGTTCTGGCAGATTCCAACCTCAGGAAAATAAACCATTTTAAGTCTAAATTTGTATCAAGCTATCCCTCCCTGTATGTACATATTTTGACACCTTCGTCAACACAATTTCACTGTGCTTTTATGGAGTATCTGTATATTTCCTGAAACCCCTTAAAGTAGATAAGCAGAATTCAGGCACTTCTCCCAGTTTATTGAGTTTTCACAGCTCCATTTATAGTTTAGTTACTTCAGAGAGTTTTGGAACAAAAGCTGGAGATAGGAACTGAGGACTTTGAAAAAGTTGAAAGAAAAGCAAATGTACATTTGTTTGCAGATATGAATGTAAGTATATGTGCACGCATGTTTTTATTACACAGTCTCCTTCTCCTTCTCTTTTACAGACCTTAGAATTTTTTGTATTGTAAAACTCTGGCTTGGGATACAGCAACTCAGATTGAGAGATTTGTCAGTCCTACTCCTTGAAGTTTAACTGAAAAATTGAACTTCTATAAAATATACTAGGGACTCAGGTTAGGATTGGAGTAGGAAAAAGGTGACATCCCAATCCATAATTACTCAAAGTGTTTTACTAAGTGTAGGAAATGCTGAGAAATGTTGCTTTTGCAAACTGTAGAATAAGTGTAATCATTTCTATATTAACTTGAGGAATA
>WTSP01006156.1:89779-104952 GCA_025331215.1 Actenoides lindsayi
CGCGCGGGGTTCCCCCCCCCCCCCACATTCTCCCCCCCCTCCTTCTTTCTTTCCTTTTTTTTTTTTTTTTTAAAGTTACAAGCCCATTCAGTGCTCCTAAAAAAGTTTCAGCAATGATCACAATTAATTGGAAAGGGCCTCTCTTGCCTTCCCTAGAAGTGTTAGGAGCAGCCTTTCAGGCTTTGCTGCCTCCATATCAGAGAAGCCATTGTAAAGTCATGAGAAACTCTTCAAGGTGTCATGCACTGAGGCCTCTACCCCATCCAAATACCACCTGTCCACATCTTGTTATTCAGACTTGGATACCTTTCTAAAATATGATCCAGTAGAAATGGTTGAGATAGTTTTAGGTCAGGTAGTTTGACAACCCCCCTGGGTTGGTATAGAGATCCTTGTTTTTCAGAGTAAAAAAACCAACAAAATCTGGGTTAATCATTCTAAAACAACGAAGCACTTTAAATCCTGTGATACCTTTGCTACTAATGAGAGCTCCCTGCCATGTCTGGTGTCAGCTTCTTCTGCAATTTTTTTTTTTTTAATTGATAAACTAACATTTATTTGTTCTGCCGCGGAAGATGCAGTCAAAACACTCAGATTTTTCGCTATAAATGAAAATTTTCCAGAGGTATGTTGGAAGGCAAGGGAACTTCAACCAATGTGAAAAAAAAAAAAAAAAAAGAGTGGAAACATCAGTGTTACAATTAGATATTATTAACTATAGTGTGATAAATAATCACACAAAAAACCTCAGGATTCATTGGAAGCCTTGGCAAGGTTAAAGAAGTTTGACATACCTGAGCAGAAAGTCTCTGGATCAGAGAAATTATGGTTTCCTGTTAGAAGAAAAAAAATGGAGAAAACAATACAAAGGTCATGAAAGAAAAGGGTTTTTGTGGTTAAGCTTTGCTGTCTGTAAGACACCAATAAAACACACTTTTTCACCATCCAACACTTCCATTTATTTTGGAAATCCATATACATGTTAATGCAGTATTGCCTATGTAATGAATGATAGAATGATTAAAAAAAATCAATTTATCACATACGTGTGACCTCCTCCTTTTACCCATGGATTCATTTCCACAGGACCCAGTCTAAAGCTTCAGTCCTCTAGTGCCTTTGCTTTTCTTTAAATTCAACCAGTCACAATAAAGTCCTCTTCTTCTTCCTGAAAGGTAAAGTTTGATCCAAAGGCAAATTTCAGTCCTACAGCAAATGACAGATTTTCTGCATCAGACAGGTTGCACCTTTCAAAGGCATTAGAGTCACTGGAAGGCTAGAAATGGGAACATCGCCTCACTCTGTGGGATAAATGTTCTGCTTCACAGTGGGATCCAACATCTAATTCTGGTTCTATAAATAACAGACTTCTTATTTGTTATAATATGAAGACTTGAATATTACTATGGTCTTTAAGTTGTTCTTTAGTAAATGGGTGAGACAGCAAGTGATGCATGACCCACAGTACTGAATAATAAATTGTCAAGGGCAGTTCCAAAGGTGTATGGGAAGAATGCTTGTCCCCATTTAAATTGTCTCACAAACTGAATCTAAAAGTGAACCTTTCTGGTCCAGAACACAAACAGGAAAATCAGTTTCCTTAGGGCTTTCTAACATCTTTCTTTCAACCCGCAAATTAAAAAGGTAGTGAGGTTCAAAGAGAAAGAGACTATTTTTCTAGCTTAAGTTTGTTTCCTGAATCAAGCAAGAGCTGAAATGCTGTCAGAAGAATTCTGTAGTTGCTTCCTGAATCTCATTTCAGCTTCTGATCCTCTAAGTCAAGAAAAGAACTGAATTTGGAAAGCAAGGTATGACAAAGGTTTAAAAATAGCAAAGGAATCATTACTAGTTTGGCAGACATCAACATGATCAAATCTGTTTGTACATCTGATTATGATGGATTTCTTCTATATGCAGCCACAGTTAAATTCTACATCCAAGAAAAAGGATATTTGCATTGATTTAATTCCAAAGCGAATTTATTTCAGATGATGATGAGTTGGTGGTGTTAAGAATTATCATCAGAGCTCACAAACTTTGTCAACATATGTATGGAAGAATTTCTAATTCTAATTTTTGGCAGGAAAAATGTCACTTCATTTCATACCAGAGCAGACATGTACACCACCTTTTCAAGCATCCAAGGAGTTTGCTGTGCCATGCCAGTGTCTTACAGAAGACTACATAGTCAAGGCTTCAAATTATATGTCCATTGACAGAAAAAGGTGGGCAACTTTCCCAGGTAAATAAAGTTTTTCATCCTTAATGGTCAAAGTGTTTGCATTGCAGTCAAATGAAGCCAGTTCTTTGATCAAAATGTGATACAAGAGGATACCTAACTACAAAAATAAAACTGAGACCAGGGCACCAGGGAGGAGGTTACAATACTACCATGGACAGCATCCACATAGAATCATAGAACAGTTTGGGTTGGAAGGGACCTTAAAGATCATCTAGATCTAACCCCCCTGCCATGGGTAAGGGCACCTCCCACTAGATCAGGTTGCTCAAATCCCCATCAACCTGGTCTTGAACACATCAAGTGATGGAGCATCCACAACTTTGCTGGGCAACCTGTTCCAGTGTTTCACCATCCTCAGAGTGTAGAACTTCCTAATTTCTACTGTAAATCTACCCTCTTCCAGTTTGGAGACATCACCCCTTGTTCTATCACTACAAGTCCTTGTAAGAAGTCCCGCCCCAGCCTTCTTGTAGGCCCTCTTCAGATACTGGAAGGCTGCGATAAGGTTTCCCAGGAGCCTTCTCTTCTCCAGGCTGAACAACCCGAACTATCTCAGCCTGTCCTCATAGGAAAGGTGTTCCAGCCCTCTGATCATCTTTGTGGCCCTCCTCTGGACCCACTCCGGTATCCTATAGAGTTTTCCGTGTGCCAGGATGAAAGCACTCATAGTCCTAACAACTATTTCAGAATAAGTTCAGGGTCCTCTGGCAGTGAAGTATAAACTGAATTTTGGAACCCCAAGGATAAGTCCAAACAACATTCCTTGGAGTATAAGACAAGAACCCTCCTGAGCTGGACTTCCTAATTCTGCCACTGTGAGATGAAAGTGGGGACAATTATTTCCCAGAGTTTTTAACTTCTATATACACAACCACTGGCTCTATGCAGAAATGTTCTCCACAGGAGGAGCAAGAAGAACCACATTATTACTGTGCAGAGAACTAAAGAACCCTGGCTGTGCAGCTCATACTCTCTAAACAGCTGACACCTGCCTGTTCTGGCAAAGGAGAAAGTGTCAGCAAATCTATACCCATGCCCTTCACCTCCATTTTGCTGCCCCTAGAAGACTTCTACCCTAGGTTGCAACACGAAGCTTGCCCTGAACCATTTATTCTCAGTCTCTTATTTCTACGCAAACTCTTACCTGGACCACAGTCCATCAGTTTTTACATACAGTCAGATGAGCTATGTCTGTGGGCACTACAGTCCTCTAGTAGTTACAGACTGGCCAAACTCTGAAGCTCATATTGCATATCTTGTTGACGGGACTTCATCAGCCAAGGAGTAAATATGGCTTAGAAATATTTGTTGGCTCTTAGTATTCTTCCCAAAACAGACCTTCGGGAAAAATTTATGAATGATTTCCTTGTTTACATCAACACTCAGATGAGGAATCCAAAAATCATCAAGTCTTTATTGTCTCCTGTTCTGCATCTGCAGGAGACATTAGGCCAGGGCACAAGGCAGAGGCCTGCTACCAGTTGAGATCTGTACATTTTCATTCCTGACATTGCAGAGGGAAACAGAGGCAATTTTGTGAAATTACCTAGACCTTACCCATAGACTTTTCTTCAAAGGCATCTGCACTCTGACTGCTGAAGCAGTCTATTGTTTTGTGGTTCTGTTAGATGTGTCCTTCCTCCAGGAACACCTGACAGCAACAATAGCAAAAAATACAAGTGAATACCTAGTATATACTGTAATGCATATTTCATCAGAGCTCAGCAGTTCTTTCTCTGGCTCAAAATAAATAGTCTTCTTTCACTGTGATTCCCAAAATATAAACACAACACAAAGCCTTTCCAAAAAACAATCATCAAAATGGTAAGTCCATCTTCTCAGGAGTGCTGTAACTTCAGTGTACTGTTTACTTCGCTGGGAGCCCCAAAATATATCAACAGTTAATAGAGAAGCTGCTACTTTAAGTTTCTAGTTGCATTTCTCTGACTACTGAGATTGACTTTTTCTCCAATTAATGTGGTGTATACATGCTTTCTGTTCTTATTTAGGATGTCAAAGTGTCAGATTGCTTCTTTACAGCTCAAACAGGAGACACGTGTTTACAAAAAATAGAATAGTTCAATCATAGCTGCAGTTAATAATTTCAGAAATGATACAACAAGATAGAATTACTATTGTATTATGGTATAACATGACATAATTATGACAGGCCTTGACACGTGCTGGGCATGATTGTCTGTCATGCAACAGTGTTGCTGAATCTTCACAAAATCAGTCTTAATGCAAGCAACACAAAATACAATTTAATATGGACAAATTCAGGCTGAGCAAAACACTGATGTATTTTAATAGTGAGAGGAATTAACCTTTGCAGGAAGGATTTGGATGGATATTCTATCTCAGGCAAATTTAGATGAAGGTTTTAAATTTTTATGTTATTTTTCTAAAAGAGGAGAGTTAGTTTAAGCACAGAGATACTTGGTGCAATCCAAAGTAGATGAACAGCAGTAACCTTTTCTAATTGACAGAAAATCTGCTCTTAATGCTTCTACCATAAAACTGTCAAGTATATTTCTTCAAGGAAGATAGTTGTTATCAGCCCTTTAGAATAATTAACCATTGTTTTACAGCTTCTATCTGCATGTGATTTAAAGAAGCCTGCTTTTCAAGTGACTGGTGACTCAGTCATGACATCTCATCCAAGTTTAACTACCTAATTATTAAATGGGTTGTCCTCTCTACGAATTTCTGTGGCTAGCAAATTAATTTCTGGGATACAAGCAGGATGGGAATTATGGAGGGACATTTAACAAGCTACTTTTAAAATGAGGTGGCCCCCAAAAAATGGATTTTAATTAGCTGACTGGCTTTGCGTTGGTAAACCCTCAGACATTCCATAATTGTATCTCCTGAGCTTTCTTGAATAAAATTAATTAAAAATAACACTTTAAAAAATTTTATTCAAGCTTGGCAGGAGTATTTCTAGTTCTGTGACATTACAGCATGAACAATTCTACAGGTAGAATCTTTTTCTCCTTCATAGCTAATCTAGAAACTTTCAAGTTAAGTGCATTTTCCAATTCTATGGTATTGGAGGAAAAGTGTAAGGCTTTATAGCCAAAGGGGCTATAAGTCAGAGTTATTTGAAGGATTAATATGCCAGAGGCCATCATCTTTCAATATTGCAAAATGTGTTAATGGCTTTCATTGCATAGGGTATGAAACCACAAGGGATCCTACTAAATTTTGACCTTCTGTCTATCACTGGGCACTCAGTGTTACCCAGTATCATACCCCAGATTTGAGGTAGTCAAAGCTTTTCAATTTCAGGGTTTGTCAGTTGTGTGTCATTGGCAGAGAAAAAGAGAAGCCAACATGTGACCAAAACCTAAGTTTACAAAGCGTGGAAATCAATTGGAAGTGCTTTTCCTGCTTTACATTTGAAGATGAATTGCACCCTAATTGCACCCTAGCAGTGAAAGGCAACCTACTACACCCACAAAATCCAGTTCTTTGCCCGTCGAACCTAAGTAGAAGAAGAAATCTTTCCTGAACACAGTGAATGTTCTGATTGTGAAAGAACATGAATTGTCTGTACCACCTTTGAGTACTGAGTAACATCATCACTGATGTCTCTGAGGAAGGCTGAGAAAAAGAAACCATCCAACCCCAAAATATATCTGGTTAATGGTGTACTCATGAGAAAAAAACTCCTTGAGGCCTTCAGGCAACTGAGGCATAACATAGAATTGTTATCTTTCTTAATGAAAGCATTTGAACATGTCAGGAGCATTTTCTCCATTTATCAGGAGACGAGCCTAGCTGTGAAAGAGAAGCCTGAGAATATACATGAATAAGGTATCAAATATCCTTCCTACCCTTCTCCAGGATTCTTCCACGTCATTGCTGAGTTTCAGTTTGCAGGACACTGTGAGTAAAGACTGTGCTTACACCCTCAAGGACAAGTTTCCTTCCAGACAGATGGGAGCTTTACTATTCAGAGGGATTCTTTTCAGAAAGATCTCAGTGTCAGGGTCATGAGGGCACTAACAGGTCTTAATAGTCTAGACCAGCCTCATCTGGAACCCTCACCCCTTTAACCCATTGACCTAGAATCTCCATTTAAATTCAGACCTGTGTCTCAGTCCCTGCTTGAGCTAAGTTGTAGGTATGCTGGTCTCAAGTCCTGCCTCTGACCTCGCCTTCTGGATGGACTTTGGATCTGTATTGTAGCCTTCTCTTCAGCTCTGTTTCTTACCTTGTCCCATTTGGTTTCTGACTGGGCTCCCTGAAGGGCCCATGAACCAAATTTGTCCCCTTGCTATGTCTGAGTCTGTCCACAGATCCCATTTCCAACACAAAGCACTACCTGACATGTTCAGAATTACCTACTGTCTGTGCTGCAATCACCCTTAACAGGGTAGCAAAGCTGGTCCTTGAAAGTTTGAGTCCACACATGAGCATGTTCTTTCACTGACCTGCATGTGGGGATATATCAGCTTGAGTGAAGAAAGCAGGTTGACAAAAATGAAAATACTTCAGATGTGGAGTTGCAGGGAAAAGGTGTCCAGTTCTGTGCTCCTCAGTACAAGACAGGCTTTGATATACTGGAGCAAGTGCAGGAGAGATCCACAAGGATTGTTGGGGGTTTACAGCACATGATATACAAGGACAGGAGGTTTATTCAATGATAAGAAAAGAGGGTTAAGGGAAGATCTTCTTGCATCCAAAGGGCACCGAGAAGATCATCTAGACCTTTTTGGACATTCACAGTTGTTAAGGTGAGAGACAGCAGATGTGAATTACAACAAGAGAAACTGCAGCTGGGAGCTAAGAAATATTTTTATACCATTCAGGGGATCAACCATTGCAACAAAGACCCCAGGAAGCTGTGAAATCTTCATCCCTGGAGACAGTCAAACCTCACTGCCCAAGGACCTGAGCTACCTGATTTAATTTGGCCTTGCTCTGATGAGAGGACTGGACCAAGTGAATTTCTGCAAAGGTTATGTCTAACCTATCTTATCCTCTGGCTCTAGTAAAATCCTGTTAAAACATTTAGCTATGGAAACTGCACAAATGAACAGCACAAATGAACGGCTGATGTCAGAAATCACAACAGAGTGGCGATTCTGCCTGTCCTATTTCTTCTCTCTGCCTTTATTAACAGGGGCTGGTCTTTCGAAATGGAATTATTTCTCAGGAGCTCATCTGTTCCTTCTGTTCCAAGAACAAAGAAAAAGAAATATTTAAAATGAGTCTGATGTGAACAGGATCATTGCAAAGTAAGATGTTTTTCAAAGTTTCCCAGGAGGTATCACTAGTTTTTTAGATCCATCTGGAATTCAATCATTGTTACTTGCCAGCTGCTGCTGGGACTTGCAGTTGTTTCTCTTCTGGACACAACATGTAGTGGGAGCAGTTATTGTTGCTGATATAACTCTGAAGGACAGGCACATAAACTAGGAAATCAGGCAGTTATTTTTTAGTTTTTTTGTGTTTTGAACTGGACCAAATTTATTTTGTATTCTCTTGGCTGTTTGCAGCTGAGGTTGTTGGAGGGTACAACTTCGAAAGCCCATGCAGAATACAGCCTCTCTGCTACTGCCAACAGGAAAATCTCTTCACTGCAAATCCTGACAGTTTTATTTAATGTTACAGGCAGGCATTACCAAAAACTCAGTTTTGGTGGACATATATGATAGAATTTACATTTTATATTTTATTTCCTGAAAGACAACTTGCAAAAGCCTGCAACTCTGTCTCCAAAACTAGAACATTTAATTTACAGAAAAACTAGTAAGAACCTAAGGAGTTAGGTATTATATACTAAGGTATTAGTCCTATACAGCACATTGCTTGACCCTGATGTAAAATCATCAAACAAAACTAGTTCTATTCACCCGTTTAAACTCCACAAGATATTTTGCTGCCTCTTATCGTGTCTCAGTTTGGATTACTGACAGGCTCCGAATCTCTCACTGTCAGCAGAGAAGAGCTGCATCTATAACCTACTGCAGGTGCTGAACTTAAGCACTGCCATGACTCCCCACTGACTATGATCAATTGTATTCCTGAACAGTAGGTAGTTTGACTAACACATCACACTCCAGCAAAAATGCCTTAGTCTTTCTTAAGTTTCCTGGAAAGTGGTCTGAATAGCATTTCACAGATGTTTAAAGAGTTTTGTGAACGCTGTTCAACTTAGTTGCCTTAGACACCTGCAATCTTAAGGTAAAAGAAAAAAACCTCCAACATAAAGCAACTACTTGGAAAACAACTGCTAAGATGCTTGTCCTTGACAATGGAAAAGTTAGTAGCTATAAATTTGTAGAAGAAAAATCAATGAACCTCTAAGGTGTATTTTCCTGGGTGTCTTAGAGCTAGTCCTACTTTGCACCCCATACTGATGCCTTGGAGGTTTGGCTTTTTAGTATCACACAAATCTGAAAGAAATGTGATAATACTGAAAGTAACAACATGTTGTTAAAAACAAGCTGCCAAGCAGATTAAAGAATCTGTCAGACTACCTGTCAATAAATGTGCATTGTTTGGTGAAGTGGATCCCAGCTGCATGTTCTAGGAGATGATAGGGCATTGAACACCTCACAAAGCTTCTCTTAGTCCCTGCATGGGCAGGATCTTAGGCCAACAAGGATGCAAACAGGCTGATGGCATCAAAAGAAATGTCACAGTGACGTTACAGGCCTTTCTGGTTCATATTCAATCAGGCAGCAACTCCAAACTTTACTCTCTCAAATAGTGAATCGAGACATTAGTAATAGGTTGAAGAATTTTGCACCCAAGTTGTTGGTCTGAACCTAGACAGGTAACAAATCTTTGAGATGGAGGCCTATTATGTAGTTGTCATTTGGCCCAAACTATCAAAATTAAAGCATATTCAGATCCAGGGCTTCAATATATGACATTCTTAAATCAAGTATTGACTTCAGGGAACTAAGGCCAAGTTTGCCAAAGTTGTACATCATGGTGTGATTAAAAACCGAGTTCATACTCCCAAGACAGTTTGCATATTGCTAGCAGTATTATTGCATCAAAGTAGAGTTGTGCAGGTTAACCACCTAAACAATTAATTCTGGGTAGATTTTTCAGACTGTTCTTTCTCTTCTACTGCCAGGATTTTCCCCTTGTACTCAGCACTGGGGAGGCCACACCTCCGGTACTGTGCTCAGTTTTGGGTCCCTCACTCCAAGAAGGACATTGAGGTGCTGGAGTAGGGCCAGAGAAGGGCAGCGAATCCAGGAAAGGGTCTAGAGCACAAGTCTGTAAGGAGTGGCTGAGGGAACTGGGGTTGTTTAGCCTGGAGAAAAGGAGTCCCAGGGGAGACCTTTTCACTTTCTACAACTCTCTGAAAGAGTGTAGCAAGGTGGGGGTTGGTCTCCTCTCCCAAGTAACAAGAGACATGACAAGAAGAAATGACCTTAATTTGCACCAGGGGAGGTTTAGGTTGGATAGTAGGAAAAATTTCTTCATTGAAAGGGTTGTCAAACACTGAAAGAGGCTGCCCAAGAAAGTGGTTGAATCACCATCACTGGACGCGTTTAATAGTCATGTAGATATAGTGCTTAGGGACAAGGTTTAGTGGTGGACTTAGTCAAGTTAGGTTAATGGTTGGACTTGATGATCTTAAAGGTATTTTCCAACCTAAATTATTGCAATATTCTAGGATTCTAGGATTATTAGATTATTGCTAACCATCCTTGCAGGCATTGTTAGCTCATTTAGGTCTACAATGATCTACAGTTTACTGTAATGCAGTAATCATTTACAACTAGTCTTTTTCTATACACACATCAGTAATAAACCCCATATAATTCAGTGAAAAAACCATATTCGCAGTATTCACAAAGAATAACATATTTATGAGTGTGAATACCAGAATGTAACTGGGCAGAACCGAATAACCTTACAAAGGAAATCCTACAAATGTCAACCATCTCCCCATCAAGCAACAGTATACAGAACTGAAGGATGTTTAAATAATATGGTTTTCATATCTTAAATAGGAACAAAGACAGACTGGCCATAAAGCATTTGAAAATCTGAGTAGCTTCTACATATAAATAAATATGTTCAAAATATTTTCAGTGAGCTGACAGAATTTGCATCTGATTGATATCAAAAAGCTTCACTTTTCTTAACAGTACAAAGAAAAGAAACGTCTAACCCAAAGCATATTGGGCCTGTAAGTTTTTGTGAGAGTCTTGAGATTTGCCTAAATCATTTGGAATCAAACAGAAAAACATATGTCCCTGTGTAACAGACAGAGGCATACTTCAAAGGCTAGTCCAATGACAAGGTCTGGCTGGAGAATGGCTTGGTCTGTCATCACTGAGAGGAATTAAAAATAAGAAAACAAATAGCAGGAATGAATCAAGTGATAAATGCTATGGCTAAAAATCTGAATAAAAGAGTGTGTAATAATTTGAGATACAAAAAAATGAATGGAACAGAAATGTTCTGCATGCTGGAATTGTTTCTCCTTTTATTCATAATTTTTTCTCCCCTAATGTCTTTGTTACATTTTGTCCTGCTGTGATTTAACCATTTGGGGAGAAGAAGCAAGCTAAGACACTGTGAATTTGTTTCTGTATTGTCATGGGATGGACAGAGAGCTGAGGTGACCAGCCACATGTTATAGGGAAATACTTGGGAATCCACATCTCAGCATGGATGAGGGAGGAGAGACCGTCATGGGTATTCCAGGTTGTGGCCAGCTGGGAAGCAAATGCACAGAGCAAAACTCATGGCAGCTTGAACTTCTTTAACTTCTGGTCCTATTGAGTTGAATCAGATTGGCTTCATAATGTTTGAAAGAGAGGAAAAAGGGAAACCGAAAGCCCACGTAAAGACAGGCAGTATGAAAACTCAGCAATAACACAGTAGAGAACTAAAAATGTCAGAGCTGAGACCATAACAAAAGTTTGAAATTTGTATTAAAAAAAAATACAGATGCATATAGCTCTGAGTGTTAGGAATTATATTTTGAATTATTTTGGATCAGTGGCAGGATTTTTTAGGAAGATGTGGGAGAGCTAGGAAAAAACCCTATGTCTGAGCCTTGTTTTAAACTTATAAAGATAGATGAGTTACAGAGTACTATCTGGAACCAAAACTACACCAAAAACTGTGACATCAGTTAAGCAGGAGGAGTGATCAAGCAGTAGAGGCACAGCCAGATTTTCTTAATCCTTGCCTTTGCATGCCAGTGTTTTCTTCTGTGTATCAGCTACAGAAATTGTGCAAGTTGGCTTGCAGTGTTTGGACAGAGGCTAATTAAAGAGCAACCATTTCTAGGACCTTTTTGTGGAGTGAGACTGGCCTACTCAGGGATGGCTGCTGCTGTTGTCCTAAGCTGTTCTCCCTACCCATAGTGGCTAAATGCTGAGCTTTTGTGGGTTAAGGCATAATATTTCAAAAGATACAATCACATTTTATAGGAAAATGGAATAATTAGATGTGAATTACTACATGGCACTATGGCTGGTGAAAATAACAGAGGGTCTTGATAGCCATCATGAAACAGATTTTTTTTCACCTACCCAGTATTCCCTCTCACCTCTTGCCATCACAGCCCTGTAAGGACTGAGGGCTATTTTCAATGACACACCTTCCACTAGAATTTAAGAGAGTAGAGGAGAAAGAATGACTAGGAAACAGAAATAAGGATTACAATGCATGATGTTACCCATCTGCATCATCCAGACATCATGGGCTTTTTGTTTTCCAAACACCCCTCTGTGAGATGAACCTTTGTCTAAACACCTCTTAAACCTTCAAGGTCTCTCTGGATGGCAATTCCCTCCAGCATGTTGACCCCAACACAGAGCTTTGTGTCATCGGCAAACTTGCTGAGGATGTACTCAATCCCACTGTTCATGTTGCCAACAAAGATATTAAACAGAGCCATTTAAACACTGACCCCTAAGGAACACTGCTTGTCATGGCCTCCACTCAAACATCAAGCTGTTGACTGCAATTCTTTGAGTGCAACCGTTCAGCCAATTTCTTATCCACTGAGTGTTCCATCTGTCAAATCCATGTCTCTCCAATATAGAGACAAGGCTGTCGTGTGGGACAGTATCAAATGGTCACTTTGACTTCACTTTGTTGGTAGTTTCAAATGGCTGCTTTTCAAAAAGCCCTCTCCTGAATATGTTGATTCTGGGGCTTTACATGAGATGTTGACACACCACTTGGAGCATGGACTAACGACTGAATTTCCTTTTCAAGTATACTATGTTTTGCACTAGTCTAGTTTAGAGAGTGCTTTTCATATATGCACTTGTTTAAACATACTCAGTTCCATATGAGCAGGGCAATCTAAAATGGGCTGCAGAGTCTTTGTTGGGCTTTTTTTTTTTTTTTCTTTTCTTTTGTTTGTAACGCAAAGAAGGTGAAATTAAAAGAGTCAGCTTTAACTTTAGTTTAACTTTAATGTTGCAACACAGTTTCTTTTAACTTGCCTCAGCCCCACGAGTACCCTGTCACCTTAATTTCTGTTCAGAGTAAGACAGGTTTGTAGCATTCTTCTCTGAAATAACATTGACAGGTTTGTAGCATTGTAACATTGACTTCTTGGGGCTTCGTATCTATCTTGAAGTATGATAGTGTCATTTACTGTTAAAAGTGGCATCGAGAGACCCTTTCTTTTGTCACATTTACAGTGTCTCCACAGAACTAGTTATTTTTCTAAAGGTTATGAAACTGGGCCCTGATCCTGCTAGCAGTTTCTGCAAGTGAAATATTTTGAACCTGTGGTCTCTTAGACCATGACTCTATAGGAAAGGGGATGTTGTTTACAGTAGCCTGTGGCTTATGATACCTAATAAAAACAGTGCTGAGCTGGGAAATTGGACTTTTTTATTTTATGTGGTTCCCCTGTGTCCAGATTGTTAGTGTTTGTTGGGTTTGGTTGTTTTTTTTCCTAAATTATAATTTTAATTTTTAACTTGATTAAATTTAGTTTAGTTTCTTTAACATTTATTAACCCCGATGTTTTAATTTCTGTGTGACTGATACTTACTTGATAAGTTAACACCAGTGTCATCCTCCAAACCACAATGTCATTGGTTATATTTCTGTCACAAATTTGCTTACAACATCTGTGTTCTCTAAAACAGGATATTGTGTAAGTCAGAAGACTGACACCTTTATGAAACCTCAGTTTGATAGACTATCTCAGCTTTTAGCTGCAACATTTTTCAGATTTAATCTAGTCTCCCCTCACTCCCCAAATAAATTCCTGTGCTTTAATGTACAGGCAAATCCAAGATGAATCCTCTTGTTCAGTGGCTCCTCAACATTTTCACTGAGGAAAACCACCATTGAAAGTAACACTAAAAATGTTGGATCTTCACTCTTACCCACATCACACACAGACATTCTCAGTGTTAAAACACATCTTTCTCATTACTGGTACACAGCTGACAGTTCACAGTTGAGTTTGCTGCAGGAACATCATTTTATTTCTGTGCATCTTTGTCGTAATTACCAACATTCAGAATCAAGAGTGGCAGACTTTACAAAATCAGGCATTTCCTGACATTTAACTTCTCAGAATTTGTATAGAAACAGCATTTTTGCTGTCAATGTTTTTGTCATACAGTGAGAGCCATTGTTTCAGGATTCCTGGTTGGTTTTTTGCCTTGAACTAAAAGGCAGCTTTTTCTTTCTAGGTCTCCCCACCCTTTATTTCAAGGACTTCATGAGAAACACAAGGACAATTTTTTTTCTTGCTTCACATTTGGCCTCCTGCTCTGAATTAGTCCCTGAGAAACGCAGTAAATTTGCCACAGAGGATGTTATCTACCTTGCTGTTATGGAAGAGGAAGGATATAATGTATATGCTTTAGAAGCCTCAGTGTTATTTCTAGACATAAGAGTTTCTCTTTCGTGTCTGTTTTTCCCTCTGGAGAGATATAACCTATCTCTTCTAGCATCACAGGCAGGTAGGAGGCAATGTCCCTTTTACTTCTCTTTCTTTGCTGGGTGCTTATCACATCTTTCACCCCTCTATAGCTTTTCTTTGGTCTTTTTGCTTATCAAGTCCTTCCCTTTCTGGTTTACCCTATTAACCCTACAATGAAACTAGATGAACAATATGGCAACTCCTAGTTTGCAGACAACGTGGTCCTTGTTTTCAGTTCCTTCCCATCCCACTTTTTTTGACAGTTCAGTTTGCAATAAATTGAACCACAACTATCTCCTCCTTTGCTATAATGGAAAATTGCTCTTGAATGATCATTGATGGTACGATATAATTATGAGTACATTTATTTGTGCATATTCACAGACATACACACCACAGGGAAATAAGTTAGACTGTACAACCAGGTTACAGCTCTGGTCATTAAAAAAACTCTTGTGCCTACTCAGATCTGTATTTATTTCAGACTGGTTTAATTCTCATTTACACTATGGATATTTCATATCACTCTGTCACTGTGAACATAAATTATTTTCAGGTACCAATTTCTATACTGCAATTGTTGAACAACAATAGAAATTTCTTAACTACGCTTCCAGCATGGGATTAAGTGAGTATAGTGTAAATGGCAAGCATGGCCATTTATTTTTCTTTATAGCCAAGCTGGCTCACTCATCCTTAGTTTAAGTGATAGTTCAAGCTGTGAAAGAGTTGTTATCACACTCATCATTTTTATTACGTAGGAAATGGTCCCTTTGGTTAATTGGATTTGGAAAATTTGCTGAGCATTCAGGTGAACCTCCATGAATCCTAGTAATATTGTGATACCCCACAGATCTTTGTCAGCTCTCCATATTCTAACTAAATCTTCCATTTTCTGGAGTTTTGAGCTCAGAATTAAAAAAAAAAAAAAAAAAAAAAAAAAAAATTTTCAAGAAGACTATATTGACTTGATTACTGTCATAAATTTCACAAAAAAAAAACTGAGAAACTATGTGACCCGTTACCACAACCAGTTCA
>WTSP01006158.1:0-14299 GCA_025331215.1 Actenoides lindsayi
CGGCGGGGGGGCCGGGCCGGGGAGCGCTTGTGGCGGGGAGCGGACAGGTGGTCGCGGAAGTAGGAGGGCTGTGGCGGGGCTGCCGCTGGGTCTGGGCCCTGCAAAATCCCTGCTCAGTGCTCGAGGCATTAAAAGTGTTTCCTTATTACGGCCCCGGAGTAGAGTCCCCGGAGGGAACCCCCGTTTCATGCAGACACGAACTCTTCGGGCTGCTGCACAGATTCCGGAGCCTGTGTCTACACAGGGCTTTAACTGCAGGTTTGGGAGTATAAACGAAGAGCTTTAATGCTCTTCTTCCAACTTTTAAGGCCGCGTCTGATGAGAAATGGAAATCTGGCTCAAAGTCATCCTTCCTGTTGTTGACATCACCTGAAAACTCCACTGAGAATATTTCCACTTAGGTTACTGCAAACATCGGCTTCCCGGAGGTCTCAACGCCTTGTGAGTATACGCTGGCTGCCGGTAGAGCTCTCTGATTTTAAACATCCCTGGCCACGGTGTGTAACTGTTCTGCAGTGTTTGCTTTATTGCAGGCATTAATAAAGGGCTCATCGTGCGCTGGGGTGTTGTGTGCAGTACAGCACAGGCTGTACACAGCGCTCTGTTCTTGTAAAAAGGCATAACCAATATCTTTGTACTTTTGTAAAGATGTGTGAAGTGATTATTTCAGGGTTTTTTTGGTATGTCTGCAGTGCACATGACTGAAAGGACTTGTCTGCTACGGAATACCTTTCATTCACAGGGTAAACACTGAGAGGGGTGGATGGTGTCTCACTTGCAGGTGGATCAGTGAACTTCCCCCCCATAAGTTAAGTGAACTTTGAATGTCATACCAGCGTTAATGAAGTGAACTGTTGGGAAGATCAGTAAATCTGTCTCTGTTCAAAGATGCAAAAACGTAACACAGACTAAATTCTTATGCAGCATTAGTTAGATGTGGTCCGGATCTTCTAGTAGGACTGTTTGAGTGTATGGCTTATTCTGAGGAGGAAGTTATTTACTTGTGTGCTTTTAACATATGTCCAGGTGTGCAGCTAGTTTTATAACAACTTATTTTGGCAGGCTCAGGCTCCAGGTGTTGTGTAATCTTCATTCTCTAGGTACTTGGAAAACAGTTTTTTGGGAGATGTATGATTACGTGTAAGATCTGTAGTTGCATTGCAGACCACAAGGCATGGTGTGATGAAACTAATTCAGAACTTAAATCAGAATTTCTGAGCAGAAAATACTAGTCACATCCACTGCATGTACCAAAACTACAGTTGTCTGGCTACATAAAGTGTTAGGCACCTGCCTCTAGATTTCTGTGAGATGTTAAGATCTATACAAATCCTTATTTAGATGCCTGGTACGAACATGATATATGCCTGTTGGTGTCAGTGAGGTCTGTGAGAGGGATGGAAATTCTTTAACAGTAATAATCTCTTTGCTTCTCTCCCGGTTGTTTGTTTGAAAAGAAACTGTAATAAAATTCAAAAGTGGCTTTGTGATTGTACTCGGAAAAGCTTTCACTTTCTCCTGCCTCTTGATATTTACCCAGACATTGCTATTAACCTCATGTAGGAGGCTGGCTTTGAACACAAGAAATGAAATCATCAGTAAATGATTGGTAAAAATAAAGCCATCAACCTGATCATCTAGGAGCTTTTCTTTGAGATTTTTTGCAGAGCTCTGTTCTTGTTTTGGCGTACAGAAACTGTGGGAAGCTGGCTCCACAAATGGGGCTCCAATGTTTGCTGATATAATGTAGTTGCAGCACCAGGTGTCCTACCCTTGTCACAGGTGGCATGTTCTGGAGTTCAGATTGTCAAACTTACGGTGTTCTTGGACTTGATGAAATCAATGATGTCTTAATAAATCAGATGCTTGTAGGTAGGGTATGGTAATGAGCAATTGACCCTCAAGTTGCATTTCTCCATCTACCTGCAGCTTCACCTCTGCTTGACTTAGCCAGTGAGTCATTTTGTGATGTAAGAAAAAGACCTTGCTGTCCTTTACTTACTATCCATGTAATAGGACTAACAATATTTATCTATTTGGAAGGGTGGTGTAATGATGAATGTTTGTAAAGCACTTTGAGGTTCTTAAATTAGTTATACCATCTGACAACTATGCTTTTTTTTTTCACATTAATTTCAGATTTGCAATTCCTTTTTTCCCCCCTCAACAGACAGGACCTTGGATGAACTTCCACAGAACTCATACACGTATATTTTCTTAGAGATACATCAGTGCAACGTGTCACTGGTGAAAGAATTTTATTTAAGCCCACAAACGAGATACCATATTTCACTTGCAAGATTGTCCTGGGGAGATATTCCTCAAATACATAAATGAATTATAATTGCTTTGGGCAAATTAAAAATTCAAATAAATTATTTTAGCTCCTTTTGTTTATTAAGAAATTAAATATGTGACTAGTTCAGAAATGAACCAACCAAAAAGAAAAGGTATAGAGTTGCACTTTGGAAAGACAGTGACAGTATAGCAAGGGGGTAATTTTCTTCCCTGCCTCCTGTCCAGCTGTTTTGCCCCCCAAAATCTCCAGAATAATTTCTGAGTACAATGATAGCAAATATTCCTCCACACCATCACTAGCTTGTGGACCCTTTAGGAAGAGCTTAGTTATTTCTGTCTTGACTACTCCACTCCCTAGTAGCAGGTGCTGCTGAAGAACAGGCTTTTTACAGTATGTTGATGACAGTTGTGAGAGAGAAAAGTGAAATCCTGAAATCCCCTGTGTCTTGCTGTGTGTGACCTTTCGCTGAATTATGTGTAATGGCTTCTTTCTGAACTTTTTCTTCTCCTCACGTCTGTATTTGGTTTATCATGTGCTGCCATCCAAAACTGTACTGTGAAGGAAGGTGTTCAAAAGTTAGGAAGAGCTGAAATAAATAAACGTGAATTCCTGCCTTAATTGTTGCATAGCTTTCAAACATGTGTGTGTCAGGATGTTTTCTGTGTATTGCCTCCTTGGAGGACACGGTTGTATGTGACACAGGTATTTTTCTTGTTTGCTGGAAAATCCTTGAGGTCCAATTGCAGATGTGTAAGTCTTGATGGTGAAGCAGGGAAGGATACTGTTGGTGTGCAGCAGTTTGATACTAGGGCAAGGAACGCAATCAAAAAACCACTATGGAATGAGTAAGTGTCAATTCAGGACACATTTTTGAGAGATGTGTGGTGACTGAAGCATTCAGGCTTCACAGGACTTTGAGGTTAAAAGAAATCTTGTTCATTAGTAGGAGTAGTTAATCTGGTGTACTGAACGAGGAAGATGTCCTGTGAAAACAGTCCCATTGTGATAAATGAATCCACGTTGGGTGGCCTGACCAATACAATACAACAACTTGAATTTTTGTGTTATCTGGTTGTGGAGGGGTTGTCTTGGTAGCCTCAGTGATAAGCTTCTGATGCAATATTGAATGCATAACTAGCTCATGATATAGTGCAGGACTGTAGGTTGCTAGCTTGTTCTTGCACCATTTTACTCTTGATCCTTTGTCAGTGATCCTGCTGCCTGTGGCATGAAATTCAAGGTCCTTCCTATCAACAGGAAAGACTTTCTTACTGCCAGCACTCATGTCTTCCTGTCTGCTCCTCTGTGGCTCTCTCCACTCCCCAGACCCTCTGCTGTCCTTCGAACCTTAGGTGCATCTCAACCAAACTATGGTCACGGGGGAAGCTGACTGTGATTGAGATGTTCTTCTGTTGTGTTCAAAAGCATGTTTGGAATACTCTTCAAATCATTAAATCTCACCTCCTTCAAATCTTGGTTTAAAAAAAGCTTTTTCTAACAGCCTGTCCCTTACTTTCTCTTTCTCTCTCATGACTTGCCTTCTTCCCCACCTAAACACCGTCCGTTTTTGTGAACCAAGCCACTGAAGATAAAGTTTCTGGGTACATGGCCTGGCAGGGTGTTGGATGAAAGCATTTTAATTTGCATTATGGAAAATTATTTTGGATTTGATGGAAATAAATTCCATGCATCCTCATTGTGTCCGCATTGCACCGGGATCATTTTCTTTTCTAGTTTGAGATGCTGATTGCTTTAAGCCAGTCAGGAGTATTTTCTGTTGGTTTTAACAGCATCTGCAATGTGACATCTTAGGAAGACCTGTTGCTAGGCTATTTATGTTGTGCTGATACACTTCTGAGTCAGAATTCCCTGAATTGTCTCAGATGGGTCAGTCACAGAGCAAAGTGCCAGCTTTATTTTATTTATTTATTTATTTATTTTATAAATATATATGTATTTTAAAAAGTGTGGTAATCATATATCAGCTCAATATTTGAGTAACTTTTTAACAACAATCCCAGTGAATAATTTTAGGTGTGTTTTATTTAGAATTTAATGTCTATACATGTGCCACAGTTGCAGAAACTGCAGCTGGTTCAGAGTCTTGGGCAGGATGCAATCTTTTTGTCATATCACTCCCATCTCAGATAATTACACTAATATCTGCAGGGCATACCCATTGCTTAAGTCTGTTCATTAGTATATTATAAAGCTTACCTATGAGTAATTTTCCTTCATTTTCTTTCTGACCACTTTTATGATTAGACTGTGTCTGGCTGAAGGCTTTTGTGAGGATTTAGGGATGGAGGACAGGGGTTGTCTTTCTTCTGGCTGTGGAATTATCTGCCTGCCATCTGCAGTCTTTCATTGACATTATTGTTCTGGATTAAATCCAGCACAGCATTTTCTTAATTTTTTTTCTTTTCCAGACTTTACAGCAGCTTCTGAATTTTTGGAAGTATGTTTTTTTTTCATAGCTTTCCACACTTCTGTGTAAAATCAGGCCATGCTCTTTCCATGTGCTTTATTTTTTTTCCTCCTATAAGTGGAAGCGGTGTTGGTCTTAAATTTTTACATTCTCTTTTGTTAAACTGTGATGCAAGTTCAGCCTGTGACTAGCCCCCAAGATCTAAAATTTGCATGTATGGAAGCACAGGAAGTTCGGATAGATTTCTGTTGGCAACAGAACTGCTGAAGTATCTGTCTTCAATAGTAGGTTTTTCATTGAAGAGTGCCAGATAATGGAGTTGCAGGCAGATGTCACAGGAGATGCTGACCAGCTTGTTCTTCAGGTAGCATAAACCTGCAATATCCACTTCTTTTATGGATTTAGGTTCTCTTAGATATGCTGAAATCCATACTTATCAGGGTTATGTCAAGATGCCACCCCCCTCCTTCAGAAAACAGATTGTGGAAGATCACACTGGTCAGCCAGACCCACTACACACACGTTTCAGCCCTTGACCAGTTACAAATTTGCTTCAGCACAGGTGATGGTACCCCAGTTTCAATGGGTGATGATTTCTTCCAGAGGTGTGCTGGTTTCCTCCAGGGACAGCTGTTCAGTATGGTTGAATGCCCTGCATTAGTGCAGTGTTGGTTTATGTCTGTTGATATGAATGGGAGACTCTCGTGTGGAATAAGCTGAAATGTGAATTTAAAGTACACTGGTTTATTAATGAACTACTAAAGCTACCAAGTTTGATTTATCTCTCACAGTAAGATTACACTTAATCAGTTTGGAGAAGTCTGGATTAAGAAATCCTGACCTGGCATCACATTTCACTTTCTCTGATGTCTTGAAGGGCAAGCGGAGATGCCTCTGCAGATGGAGAGCTTAGTCACCAGTATGCTTGATAAAGGGGTTACCAATATGCTTGATTTGGGGTGAATGAGGATAGCTCAGTCAAGAGAGGGTGTTGTTCTTAGCTGTCTTAGTTGCTACTGGTCTCCAGATAAGCAAAAGCAAATCCAATTTGTTTAAATTATAAGAACATAAAGACTTCTCAAAAACTTACCAAGTGATAATAGATGCTTTTGCCATAATGTGGGAAAAAAAGAGTGCCTAATGTTAGCTGCTTCTCCCTGTGGCCATCTTCACAAATAACATTATTTTAGTCAACTTGAAGGCAGGGAGAGGAGGACATCTCTCACTGACTAGGACAGGCCTGTCTGTCTGGGGAGATTTCTTTCAGTTCTTCCTGCACAGTGGCCAGCATCTGAGCCAGTCACCTGCCTGCAGGTATGATGAGCCTGGTTTGGACATGTAGGTGAATGCTTTCATGGTCAATCTGGCTAATTCTCACCTCTGTTATGCTGACTGCATTTCATTTGCAGGGCAAGATGGCATATAGTCTCCGTAAAGCCTCTTACTCTTCTAGAGCATCTGTGTCAGTCACTCTCTCAAGCTGAGGAGGGAACATCAGTGGATAGGAAACAGGCTGAGAAAAAGAGAGGAGAAAGGCTAGGAAAAATCACATCTTGGAAATTGCTTTATGAGAAGAGGAGCCATTTCTCCTCGCAGTTTTCAGCTTGAGATGTGCTGGTTTAATCTGATGCCTTCTAGTATTTCTCCAGCCTAATTTACTAAATTACATCCTGTCTTTGATTGTCTTATGTTCTCCTTCCTTGAAACTTCTCCTTTTGCAGAACCTTTTTCTGACAAGTGAGGGGCAGAGTTACAACTTTCAGGATGCAGTTGAACTTCTACACAGTTGAATAAAGGTGCTTTGGGTTGTGTTCTCTGCAGGAATATTTTTTAGTTCTCTCCCTGCTTTTTAACTATGTTGATGCTTTCATAAGAATAATCCACTCTCAATCCACGATCTCATTCCTGAATCCTCCAGAGCCCATTGTTACACATACGAAGTTGAGGTGTTCTTTCCCCCTGTGAATACCAATCTGTGTTTAAATGATACTGAATTCTGCCATTTTACTGGCTGGTTATTTGTTGTTACGTCCTTCTGTATCTCTTTGCAGTCAGCACTTGCCTTTATCCTGAATAATTTAGTATTATCAGTGAGTTCTGTGATTTAACTGTTGTAATCTTTCCCTGTCCCCCTGTGATTCACTAGTGGGTATATTGAACACAATATATTCTTCATGCAGATGGCTGTGGGGCTGCATGGTGGTGTCCCTCCACTGTGAAGACTGACTGCTTTTTCCTTGTACCATTTATTTCCTGTTTAGCTGGTCCTCTGCAGATGAGGACTTTCCTGTTATGCCATAGCCAACTAGTTTTTATAATACTGATTTTTCTGCTTTTTTCAAGCAGCCTTCCTTTGAGGGGAGTTTTAGGAGATTGGACATGAGTTACTGTAGCTCGAGGAATAACTTTACATCAGCGAAGCTGTGGTAGCAGGCTGTGTGCAAACTAGCTACAAATGTGAAGTAGTTCAATCCAAACAATGAGCATTCAGCTCTAACTAGTCTGCATTACATCCCAGCTTGCTTCAAGTTTCATTATTCTGTTTGGGATTTAGTTTTGCTCAGAGAGTGCCCTGGGTAAATTTGTTTGACATGTCTCAAATAACTGTTTAGAGCAACTCAGTTCTGCTTCTTGTTCTTCCTACTTGTCAGACCAGGTTGACTATTTCTACATTTAGACCTTGCATGCATATTCAGATATTATCCAGTCCTTTCTCATTGATAATTTTACATTTTGTTTATCTGGAAGCAAAATGTGAAAAGTGAACAGCAGAATTTAAAACAGTGGTAGAGTTTCTAACTAACTAACTAAAAAAATCCTGTTTTAAAAAATAATTCCCAGATTCATTGTGTGCCTACAGGAATAACCTAAGTTAAAAAAAAAAAATAAAATAAAAAAATCCCAACTTCTTTCTGCCTTCTCTCAGCTCCCCCTTCTCCCTGCCCACCAGTACAGGTGCTTGAAAAGTTTAAAATCAATCTTCTGGCTTCCACACTCCATTACTCTTTCAGAGAATCTAGCCTTCCATGTCAATAACCATGCAGAGATACAAATGAGGATGTTGCTGCTTCAGTCATTAGAATCGTGTTGGGTTTTTCTTCTTTTTGTTTTTAATCCTCAGAGTGGAATACTTGGCGTGGAAGTTAGAAGCATATTTTGTTCAAAATCTAGCATCTAGAATTTGGATGCACGTATTTCCAACTTCTAATAAAAAATAATTTTTGAAATATTGTATTAACATGAATTTGCTTATGTATTGTATGTGGTTTTGTACATCCAGCAGGCGCATGAATATAATTACATGGGATGAGCTGGTTTTGGTTACACACAAGCAAATAAAAAAACCAGTGCATTCAGTGAGCACAGCACTTAAAAAAAAAATTAAAAAAAATAAAAATTAAAGGATTATTTATTCTCCTTCTAGTAATTTGAAATTAAGAATCTTTTCCTTGGCTAAGATGAAGCAAGTGTTGAGTCATTCATTGAGCTGTGGTATAAAGCCTGGGACCTGATCTTGGTGTTTCCCAGAGACAGAACAAAGCATGTCAGTGAAATGGAGATCTTGCTCTGTCTTTCCTCTGTAGCTCTCATGAAAAACACAGTTACTCTGCCTTGGTGGAAAAAAAACACTAAATGGACTTTTGAAGAAAGCTAAGCCAGGGAGGGTTAGCAGAGGAATACTACAAATGGAATTCCTCATCACACTATAAAATGTGTGCTACAGCATTTCACATTAAGATAACAGATTTTCCTATCATTCTGGGGAGCTGTATACAGCCATCCTCCCCCAGATACTAAGATTTTGAAATACATTAACCATTCAGGCAGTGTCTCAGTCTGATTGTTGTTAATAAATTCACATTTTAAATTTTAATATAGCAGTCAAGCATCTGTTGCATGTCTGTGCTTTTTACTTGTAAAAAATAAACAAACCCTGACTTGATTAGTTGAGATTTCGAGTTTGTGTATTCACTCTTCTGCTAACAGAAGTTGCTGGTGGTTTGTGTATCTTAAGCTTAGCAATTCTCTAAATATACATGGTCTTGCAGGAAAAACAGGATAGGGCAAAAGTGTCTGTAATGTAAAAGACAGCAGATTTTACCAAGTACCATTAAAAAAAAATCACTTATGCTCTGTAAATGTGATTTTCAGGCCTTGCTTAATTAAAGATCAAGAATAAAATTCTACTAAAATAATTACTCTTCTTTTGACAAAATTCTCCTGGTTTATACTTGAGTAACAATATTGCCCATAGAGAATTATCAACAACTTGTGTGTAGTAAAATTATAATCAGTTGAAGTTATTAAATGTATTAAATCTCAGAAGGGTAGACCTGAAAAACAAAACCTTCAGCTAGTCTTTGCATTATTAGATAGTTTAAAGACGGATGCCTATTAGCCTGGGCTTTTAAAACATTAATTCTTATGCTGTGTTTTGTAGCAGTAATGCTGGATCAGAACTTGATTTCCCTGTTTGTGTGACTGATCTCATTTAATTCAATGACTGTTTACCTGCATAAGACTCTAAGAATGTGGCTTTGTATGAAAAACATCCTCCCAGAGGGGGTTGTAGTAGGCTTACACTTCATATAAAAAGACACAGACAAAAAAAAGGAAACCAATGTTTGTGTTTCCTTGTCTCCTTGTATAGTGATTTTCAGTGAAGTTTCATATTGCATGAAATTAAATCTGTAGCCAAGATCATACGATATTGGACGATTTTTATAACTCAGCATGCAGGTTTGTGCTGTTGAAACAATAGGCTGAGTGTTGTAAGGTGCAGATAGCCTGACTAAAATAACATGTGTTGCAAAAGGAGTTGCAGTGCATTTTCAATAGAGAAGGTTCATCGGAGAGATACTTGTCAGCTCTGTGTGGCATGTTACAATCATGGGAACCATTAACTAGATAAAGTCAATCTCAGCTTTCTTTCTGTTGACAAATCTGACCTTTCTGGAAGGACTGGAAAACGAGAATACAAACATATAATTTGCTGGCCTTCTCTTTCTTCCCCTTCTTTCTGCCTCCCTGTGTTAAGCCAACAATAAATGGGAAGATGAGTGGTAAGAAAATGACACTAGAGTAAGTCCTCCTTTTCCTTAGTTTTTCTCTCTCTGTTTTATACACTATTGGGAGTTGATGGTAGCTCCCATGTACCATCATGGATTCATGTACCATGGTAGGATTCAGTCCTGTCGTGCTGATAGAGCAAAGCTGTGCTGTAACTGTCTTGATCACGTTGCAGTAGCCACAGATCCAAGGATGGATCAACATAGTTCAGGAGTGAAGTTTGGTTTTGTCTGCACTGACATGCCAACACGTGTTTTAGCCATATTGAGCCACTCCTGTTGTTTTAAGGTAATGAAGGTGTCCTCAACCTTTTCTCCGTTTCATTTTCCCATGCAAAATTCCTCTTCATCTTGTGCCACTTCCAAAAGCTTCTCTGTATTGTTCCTCTCCTTTGTCTTCTCCCCTCTTTTGTCTTAGACTACTCTTGCATCCTTGAGCTGAGAATCATCTGGTTTTCTTTGATCTGTTCCTCATCCCTTACAAGTCTCCTGTTGTTTTGCTAGTTCTGCTTCTGACAGTGGCTGAGTTCTGAGTCACCACTTTCAACCCAGACAAGCTATGAATAGAGCAAAAGGCACTTTAACAAACCTTCATAAAAGAATTTGTGAGAGAGTAAAAAAGGATCTATGTCCCTTTCCCATGGTCTTCCAGGTGCTCTTTATCACATTGGTTACTGTGACATGTCTTCTGAAGCTTGTTAAAAGGTCTATGTTCAAGATTTTCTTCCTCATCCTCTCTTCTAGGCTTTATCTGTCTCAGTTTACAGTCTCCTTTTTTTTCTGCTTTCACTTTAACTTCAGTGATGTTTGGATCTTGGAACATATTTTTCCATCTCTGACTTCTTTCAACACTGTCTACTCCAACATCAGTATCTCATTGTCTTTTTCTGGTTGCTCTTCAAGCTTCTAGTCCTTAGCAGTGCAGTAAGGTTTTTTTGATAACACTGGCCTACTTGGTAGACATTCCCTGGTAGGAATCATGGTGCAGGAATATCTATTTCTATCTTACTGGACAGGAACTACCACCTCCTTGAGATTTCTGTTGTTTGGGGTTTTTTTTCCTGTATGTTGTAAAAGTGAAAACGGGATCTCTCTGGAAAGACTCTCCTGCAGTATAAGATGCACAGGTGTGATGAACTTCATGAGGGTATGGAAGCAAAAGGCTAAGTGGAACATCTTGCCTGTTTCTGGGAACATGGTCCAGGAACACAGCGTCCCCCTAGCATGATCCTGCCCTCCTGTATTATTTCATCGTCAGTTTTGTTTTCCTTTTTTTTTCTTTGTATTTCCATTCAGGACCTGGGCAGCCTTTGTGGGCAGATAATGTGACTGTTCTTCATGTGTTAACAGTATCTTGCACCAGCTGTCCTCTTGTCAAGAGTGAAGGAGACTGAGATATGCTGAAATTTCAGAATATTTATTAACCATAAAGCAGGTACACTGACCTGTATGACCCTTTTCAGTATGCAAAATAAAGCCAAAATGTCTATTTTTGATTGTAGACAAATTAGAAACATAAGGAAATTGAAATGGGTGCAACAGATAGCCCTGTCCTCCATGGTTCCTACCACTGGCTGACCAAGGAGGTGCCTCCACTAAGGGATCCTGACTTTGCCAAGGTGCAGTAGCCTGGCCTGTGTAGTAAGGCTTTTCCAGATTTTCCTTTCTTCCAAGCTGTGGGAAACCCCCCCAGGCATTAAGAGGCTGAGTCCTTAAACCCAGCTTCAGTTCCCAGAGAGGTGGGCTTCAAGGGCAAGGAGTCTTTGGGTTCTTGCAGGGCTCATGAGCCTGTAGGAGAAGAGGGAGCAGTGAGGGGGAGTGGGGGCATTTGTATTCCCTTTGCACTCCCAGCTCCCTGTACCTGACTCGAGTACAAGTATTTCTGCATGATGATCCTGTGACTTCTTCATAGCTATTAGGGCAGAGTCTTCAGCAAGAGCTGAGGTTGTCCTGCAAGAGGAGCAGCTTTCAAGAGATGCAGTCTCTGTAGCGTAGACTCTTTAATCACTTAAAATGATGTTAGTGGTGTTGTTTTTTATCTGTGTGAACAGCCTTCTAGCACGGGAAATTTTTATTTTACCTGGTTGAGGTATCACATTTTGATGCAGCAGATGGCAAGTCTGAGAAGAGCCCTTCTTGGTTAGAGAGTAAACACAGCAAGAATACATCCAAACCCCTCAGTATTTTCTTAGGTCTTTTGTAACATCAAAGTGCCCTTGTACAATGCTTGTTATAGTCACCCGGTGCAAAATCCAAGGTTTTGTGATACCTACTTTCTTCTGTTGTTCCTATGCTTGTACAGCTGGCAAGATTCTCAAGAGATACATGGAAGAGCAATGTGATATTCAAGGTGAGTTGTGTTAATTGAGCTGTAGCCTGTGTTGAGAGAGGCTACATAAGATTAGTATCAGTTACTTGGCCTGAAAGTACTTTGTGTCAATGCACAGCTTTTAAAAAATAACGGATTGAGATTGTAGTTTACAGTATAAGACTAGGACAGGAACATAGTATTTTGTTTATTTTGAGCTTGGTGTGGAGGCATTCTTCATGAGTCAAAAGCTGAGCTGAAGGTAGTGGACTGTTGCTCTTCATGGCCTTACCCTGGCAGAACAAATGAAGAAGGATGTTTGGGGAACTGGGCTGTATGATGGGTTGGAGCAAAAGAGCCCTGGGGTAGGGAACCATGAGTCTGTCTTTTGTTACCTGAGATGCCCACCACTGAACTCCTGCGTGGTGTGGGGAAGAGTCTTCTGCAGAACTTCTAGAGAACTTAGCAATTATTAAAGAAACCACAGAGGGTGCCTACAACCCACTGAGAGCTCCTTTAGCTCCATGTCTGCTGTTGGATCAGGTAGGGGGATCAGGATTTCCAACGTATTGTCTGTTTGGAGATTACTTACAAGCATCACCTTTACAGATACTGCTGTGAAGGGCAGCTTGAGCATCCATCAGCCAGAAAAATCAGAAAAAAGGGAGTTCTATGGCTGTGCATCAGCTGTTGTATAGCATTACAGCTTCAGTGAGAGATTTAAGACTACTTTTTACAGATACTGTGTCTTATGATAGTCTTCCTTCTAGAAGAATTTGGCGTATGTCCCCACAGGTGTGGCCTTTTACTTTCTGCACCCCCCGGTGTGGTACACAAGATCCAGCAGTGGCCTTGGTCTGTACAGGAGCAAGTATAAGCAGGAGCCTTTCTGCACACCGATCCTTGGTAGCAACTCTAAACACTGAGCATTATCACTGCTAGAAGCAGATACTCTCTGTGAAAATATGCTGTTAATTTCAGAAAATACAAATAGTTAGAAGAGATTAAGCTGAAAAGTAAAATCACTGAACAAAATTCGTTCTGTTTTAGTTCGAACTAGAACATTCCTCCCCTTATTCTCTTCAGTGGTGCCCATTGATAGGACAGGGGGCAACGGACACAGCCTGGAACATAGGAGGTTATACTTAAACATGAGGAAAACCTTTACTAGGAGGGTGACAGAGCACTGGAACAGGCTACCCAGAGAGATTGGGGAGTCTTCTCTGGAGACTTGCAAGACCCACCTGGACATGTTCCTGTGCAACCTACTCTAGCTGATCCTGCTTTGGCAAAGGGATTGGACTTGATGATCTCCAGAGGTCTTTTCCAATCCCTGCCATTCTGTGATTGTGTGATTATTCCCTACCATTTACATCATAGCCATTGCTACTTTATGGTTTCTTTCTACAACAAGTTCACTAAGTTCATGATTGTGGATCTCCATCTACCATAGCAGTCTCTTAGGGCAGGAAAGATAGTATGAAATTCATTGTGGTTCATGTCCACAGGTTTCAGGTTCACCTCAAAAGATTACTGGACGCCACTTGATGAAGTTAGTTCCTGTTGTCACCGCTATGTTATCGTGAAAGACTCTTACTGGACACTGTTAGTCTTATGTAGTAGTTAACAGTATACAGCTTTATATTGAGTATTCTCACCCAGAGTTAAATTCCCTTCAGGTACATATTGTACTTTACCATCACCCACCAAGTACTTTCAGGTCCTTAGGCAAAAGCTGTCCCAGGAATGGGTTTGCCTTTGCCTGAAGTAGGAAATACCCACAGAGTTTGCCCCTGCAAATTCCCTTCATACACCACCGGGTCTTTATCCCCTGCTATGGTATGTAAAGGGTCTGATTGAGCAGGACTGGTGGATCCCCTGGTTTGAACTAACAAGGTGTCTTATGCTAAGTACTTGTTCCAGTTTTTGAAGGTTCCACCCCCCATTGCTTTCAGAGTAATTTTCAGTAGTCCATTGGATCGTTCAATTTTTTCCAGAGGCTGGTGAATGATAGGGGATGTGATACATCCACTTAATACATAGAATCATGGAACTTCGTAGAATCATAGAATTGTCAGGGTTGGAAGGGACCTTAAAGATCATCTAGTTCCATCCCCACTGCCATGGGCAGGGACACCTCCCACTAGAGCAGGTTGCTCAGAGCCCCATCCAGCCTGGGCTTAAAAACTTCCAAG